>JASDQU010105875.1:117929-146757 GCA_032191745.1 Picea mariana
CCTGGGTGCTTCGTCTTCAACCAACCTATCGATGTCCCAAAAATGGTCAAATATGACCAAGATTCTCCAAAACTTGGTCAAGGGCCAACAGGCCCCCAACACTCACCTGTGACTCATCCCAAGTCACTCTGATCTGGGAAATTATGCTTCAAAAGACTCGAACTTGGATCGAGTTGCCTCGACCTGCTGCTTCGCCAGAGCCTCCTGCTCGACGAACTCCTAAATGATGTTCTCGATGACCGGTCCTTCCAATTGTTGTTCCATCGTGGTGATCATTTTTTCCAATAGTGCACCTCGTCCTTCGATCTCTTCAAAAAGTGTGTAGGCTTCATCCTTCACTGGCTAGAGTCTCTAGGTCACCTCCATGACTTTACTTTGGATGGAATTGACCTTTTTTTGGACCATGCACACCTCTTGTGACCTTTTCATCTTTTCGACCGCTGACAATAGTTTCAACTGTGCTTTCACTATCGATGCTTGTTACTTCTCTTTCTGGAGTTGGGCTTCAAATTTTCTTAGTTGTGGGTCCTCTGCAAGGCGCTCGTAGGTTTGCGCACTTCGATTAGTAAGTTTCTTGCATTCTAGCACTAATGCCTTGATTCTTTCGACTGTACTCTAGGCAGTTTCTTCCCTTTGGTCTCGCACTTCCTGCAAAGTGCTTGGCACTACTTATAATTCTAGTTCTGCTACTCTTTGTTGAAATTGTTGAATGGCTTCAGCAAGCTTCCCCACTTGGCTCTCCATTGTCTCTTATTATATATGTGTTAGGCCTGACACAGAGCAAAGTGCTCTAGTGACTGCCTCCTTAACTCCCATTTGCTCCGCGAGCAGCTGTTATTTTTCCTTCTGGATCTGTGCTCTATCCTCTACAAACTTCGCCTAGAGGTCACCTTTCTTATGATGTGCAATCAGACGTTGCTCTAGGGCTTCCTCCTTTGCTTTATTTAATGATTTTGTGGCCCTCCCTTTCTCCTCCTGGACACAACGAAGGTGATATTCTCTTGCATCTGCTAATGTATGTAGCTGGGCAAGCTCATCTCCCACTTCTATATCTTTTGATGATGATGGCACAGTAGACATTGCGCAGTTGGAGTAGAGGGATTGATGTACCTCTTTCAGCTTCGTCTCAATACTGTCATACATTGTCTCTTGATTTTCTTCGTTGCACTGCAAAATATCCTATGAAGTGTCTATTACAATGGTGGTGATGAGATCAATGTCATCTACTGTAAGCACGATCTATAGTTGGGGCTTATTGGATCATGACTTCTTTCATGCTGAAGGTTTCTTTGGGGAAACATTTTTTTTCTTGGATGACTCAGTCTCTGTAAGGGTATCTTTAGGCGATGTCACTTCGCCTTGTTCCTATTTGTTTTATTCCCCTTAATTCTCTTCTTGATCTACTTCTTCATCGCCTCCTCCTCATGGTGACTCTGGTGTAGTTTCCTTGGATGCATTGTTCATTTACTGTACTTCTTCATTCTTCTTCTTTCTACTGCTGCTAGGTCCATCATACTCTTTTCAAGTGACTACAAAACTTCTGATGAGGTTGGGGTCTAAGAGTTTTTTCTATTTGACTGGGACAAGGAATTATGTAGGCCATTCATTGGTTATTCTTCCATGTCCTCCTCTGTGAGTTTGTAATAGGGATGGAGATCTTCCTTGTGTTTGTATCCACGCACAGTGATATAAATGAAGTGCCTATCTTTTCAGAACTTCACGAGTGGCGTGAAACTATGTAGAGTATTCAGTCTCATGTGAGGGAAGGATTCAATATCCCTCTTTAGATGCAAGTAATAGGTGTGGAACACCGCATTATACTATTATTATGTTTCCATGTCACTTGAGTACCAAAGGGTAGTGAACCTCACGGCCAGGGGTTCAAACGACTCGACTTCAGGGAAGGTGGCTCCTTCCAGCATCTCCCAAGTGATGAATTCAATGAGAATTAGCAGCCAGGTGAAGTGAAACTCATAGCCCCGGTCTTACGCTTAGCAACAATCTTGTTCCAACTGGTTGACGAGATAGCTCGCCTAGTTCATCTACATTCATTCAACGTATTTTCCTGAGACTTCGAAAACAAACCCCATGACCTGCATTGGTCTATTCTTCCTGAAAACCTTACCAGCAATCAACTGGAAATCTAGGCGCACTGCGCCATTTTGGATAGATGATACCTTGTAGCCTTGCTTCCCCTTCTCTACATTGCAGTATGTGTCCTTTATTCGTTGCGCCAAGGCGCGATCTACAGACTTCCCTGGGTAAAAGTCCTGAGGGTCTGGTCCTTGCATTCTTAGTCTAGTGATCCGATGGATCAGCGCCTGATCTACGGTGATGCACCTATCCAACCACAGGTAACCTCCATGGTAGCAAGACAGGAGGAGTTTAACGCATGTGTTAACCTCCTAATGTCTTTTGAAGTGTGGTATCTTCATCACATTAAGGACTGTGGACCTTGCGATGTCCATGGTCCATGGCTTGGGGACTATCTTCAACTTCTTCCCTGTATTTTTGGTCAAGTACTTATGTGGGGCGAGCCTTCCATAATTCTTGCGATCTCCTAAGTTGAAATCACTAATATTGAGCCTCAGAATCTGTCCCAACTGTGATCCAACTGTGTGTATCCCCTTCAGGAGGTACACAGTGATTAGTGTATAGTCAAAGTCTCTCGGGATGTTGTCATGACTAACCACGCTAGCCAAAGGCAAGATATAGTCGGGTAGGATTGATGGGATGAGCTTCACGTTAGCCAAGTCGTCGCAATGCTTGCACCACTTCTTTGTCGTAGTTCAAGAGGGTCCAGATCAATGTGCAGTCGATGGAGAGGCTTGCAATCCTCTTGTCTATGAGGCCTGTGATCCTACGGACATGACCTTCTCCACCATAAGATCTATTAGAATTTCTTCCATGGACTTTTCCACTGCTTTGAGTTCACTCAACATGCACTCTCGTAATCAAATATTTTGGGTAGGAAAACAAACACTCAAGGTAACTGAACGGGTGGCGAGGTCTAAATAAGCACAATGTGATAATCAGTTCTCTGAGGGCTCGGGTAATCACAATTTGCAAAAGTGTCCCCGGTGAGACATTCAATAGATTAAATAGATAATGTTCACAACAGATTCCTCCAACAGTAGGAATGCCTCAATCCATCCGTTATAGCGCAGTCTCAATGGTCCAATCGTGATCTTTTTGTCCATAAATGTGTTTCCAGTCGTTCTAGAGTGTTGTTCTAATGGTCGGGATGCCTCCAACGGTCATATTTCTTCATCATGGCGAAGTGCCAGTTTGCATTGTTTTTCTATTTCGGTGAGGTTCCAGTTCTTCCAGCCTTCTCTCTGCGAGGTCTTCTCTGGAACTTCCTGCAATTTTTCTAACATTTCTTTCTTCTTGCTGAGCTTTCTAGCCTTCTTTCCTATGATTTGAGTCACTGGATTCCTCTTTCCATTTTTATTCTTATCCATTATTAGCATAGTAACTTCACACTGTCGAGGGTATTTCAAAGGGTTTAAGTGGAGTACCTCTTCTCTTATTACTTCAGGGGTAGGTTCTCTTCTCTCCTGCATGGATAGGTCTTTCAATCCTTCTTGTGTTCTTTCAACTTTGATAGCCAGGTCTCTGGCCCTTAGTTGTTTCAACTTGTCCTCCTGTTCTTCGATTAAGTGTTTTATTTTCCTAGCCATGAAATCTCTTAATTATTTTTATTTTTTGTTCTAGCACTGCCTCTTCTTCTTTCCTTCAGATCTGGTCTTTCTCAATCCAAGTTCTTCCTAGCAAAAGAGAAAATGGGGCGTTGTTCTCAAAAAAATTAACGACCTCAAATTATTCTTCCATCGATGCTCCATGAGAAACCATAGGTACATGGGTAAGTCTTTGACATAGGGTTATCATTTTTCCTTTAAACAATATTATTCCTCCCCATGAAGGAATCATAGCAGGCTTTCCCAAAATTCCCCAAGTACTTTTCATCATGATATTCACCTGTGTTTCCTCATCCAGGACACAGTTTCTGTCAAAGTCTCCTATTCTTATTTCTATGCACTCTTTTTCTATTAAGATCTTTGATAAGTTGATGTCTCTATGATCATTCAGTGTTTCTTTCATCTGCAATAATATAGTCTCTGATTCTTTCCGGTGTTCTATCATATTAGTCTCATGGTTTTCTTGTCTTATATTCATCTTTTCAACTTTAGCAATCATTTTAGGGAAATCCAAAACGTCATGACCAATGACTTTATAACAAAGACAAATAGGGCCTCTACCAGGGCATTCCTTAGCAAGATGTCCTGGTCTTCTGCAACTATAACAAAGAGTCAAACCCCTCTTTCTCTTAAATGATTCCCAACCTTTCCTGTACTATGCACTGGTATCATAGTGATGAACCTGCAAAAAATTCTTTCTAGGATCCTACATCCACTTGTTAGACCAAACATTCTTTATGTGCATAGGAATAACATATCTTTCACTATTTCTATCAGATCTATTCAATTCATATCTTATTTCTTCTAGTTGTGCCCTAGTTTTCAGACTTGGACAAAATCTATCAAACACACCTAGATCCATTCTTTTGAAACAAAAAATTCCACTTATCTTACCTTTATCAGAGCACAGAGATTTAATATCTTACCTCTTTTCTTCAGATCTAATTCCCTTCTTAGCATAGAGCTTCGCAAGTCAAGTAAAATAGTGCACACCACAGCAACAGATCTACGCACAGAGCTTTCTCTTTTCTTCAGTTCCCAACAATCACAGTTTCAGGTCCCGACAATGGAACCATTTTTTCGCATAGGGCCATACCCAAGGTTCAATTCTTCAACAGTGCACCAAAAAAACCCTAAATATCGACCCTTTCGGCAACACCTGCGAAGCAGATGAAGTCTCACCTGAGGTAGAGGCAGGGGGGGTTGCAGGACTCAAGTATCTACAACCTAGCTAGGACAGAGATCTGTGATCACAATACTTAACAGAGCACTTAGTAATTAACATTCATTATATTTTACCCTCATTAACATCACAGGTTAAAATCCTAATTACAAAACAACGTAGTATTAATCAAGATCTAATCACATTTATCCATTCAACACATAGAATCAAAGAAGATCTAACATCCATTCACATCATAAGCAACAAGCTATTATATCAGATTCATTTAACATACATAATAATTACAACACCAAGCACAAATCACTTTACTAACATATTCACCACAATGCACAAAGCAACCATAACACAGGATATACGTGGTTCACCCCAGTGTGGGGCTACATCCACCAAATCTTCTTCTTCTTTATTATCTTTTGTTAATCTTTGTACATGCACAGAGCCACAAAACCCACTCTGCATAGGATAGGAGATCCTACGCGCACCTCGCCAGATCCTCCTTCCCCGATCTAGGTTCAAGCATAGAGCCTTCTTACAATCACTTTCACTTAGCTCTGCAAGTTCTCAGCACACAATATGCACAATGCCAACTAGTCATGCACTAAGTCGATCATTAACTAACTAACTAGTTATATCTTACATCGCCTAACTTTCTATTTATCTATTACAAAAGGGTCCTAAGCATGGGTAAACCCATGGGCCGACATCCCATACCCATTACATAAACCCTAACACCCAAAAATCCCTCAAAAGGGGGTGAGATCCCGCGATCTCCGCTTCGCTTGGCGACTTCGTCTTTGACCAGCCTGTCAAAGTCCCAAAAATGGTCAAATATGACCAATATTTTCCAAAACTTTGTCAAAGGCAAACAGCTACACATGTACATAGGATATTTTTATTTGAACGTGTTCAAATTTATAGTCAATCTTCAATCATTTTCTTGAGAGATTTCAAGTTAAGAATTTCTTTTCTTGTGTAGGTTTATTTGGTATGTTGGAATCCAAGATGTAAATAGATCAATCCCATACGATGCCGGTACAATACATGGGACACAGAAAATACATTGATTTAAAAAAAAACATTATCAAAATGTGTTTGCATTTGATAAAAGAAATGAGTCTTGATTTTGTTCAATTTGCATAGAGGACACATAATCCATTTATATTTGTGAAAACTAAAATATAGAATATGTTAAAGCTTGGAGACATACTGAACATTATGTAAAAGGGAAAATTCCACTTGCAATCTTAGAGGAAATGGAATCAAATGAAACTATAGTGTCAGTTGATGGTGATAGAGTTTCTAATCTTGTTAGAGAAGGTAATTTTTATGTTTTTAAATTTTTTCAAGTAACTTGTAGATGTACTTGTGTGATAATCTAACATGAACTATTTGTTGTCCAATATATCCAATTATTTGCAAGAGATGTCTTTTCCATGGTTGCACCTATAGACAACACTAAAAACGTGAAATAGTATTTGATGCGATGCACATAACAAAATATGAGGCTATTAGAAGTTTTTGATGATAATGGCTTTATATATGAAAGAGGATCCATTGTATTGAAAGGATATTTTTTCAAGAAACCCATCAAACCGATACTCATGTTCACTTTCAAGAATACCAGTCAGATGTCATAAGTTGTCAATATAGTCATTTGGTATGTGCAGTGAACATAAAGTTAGTAGAAGTTCAATCAAGAAAAAAACAAAAGTTAGAAAATGGAAAATATCCAAAGACGATCATGAATGAATAATTGAAGATGGAATACCATTACGATTTCTTTAAACAAGTGACACATGCACATTCCAGAATTTTATATTTTGCATTGAAAGTACGTGTATTTATGAATATCTAGGATTCTCAAATCATTTCCAGTTTAGTTTACTTTCATGGTCTGGATTCAATTAAGAAAAGTTATATATTTGATGAATTAAATAAATTGTACCAAGCCTTATTTACAATTTCAGGGAAGAACCTATAGATTGTATCTAGGGAACCTAAATTTACCTATACTTTGGATGATTATACTTTAATCCTCCAAATTATCCAAATCGTATAGACAAATCCTTTAATGCATGTAACCAATTTACTACATATAGGATAAATGTGTTCATTATTTGCAATTTCATTGATCAATGTTTTTTCATATGAAAATGATAACTTCATATCAAAACTAGGACCCATTTCCATGTCATTATAAGGGACTATTGATGGCTTAGAAAAACTTTAAATTCTGATAAATTTTAATATCAATATAAATTTTAATGAATATCGCTTAATTATATTAAATTTGATGACTTGTTTTGACTATTTTCATTGTTGGACTTATATTAAATTTGATGACTTGTTTTGACTATTTTGAACCATATTTCCAAATCAAACAAAATTTAAATTATAAGCAAGAAACTATAATTTTTATTTCACATTTTCTTGAATATTTCATTGTGAAATTTCATAAGAAACTATAAAATTTGACGAACTATAAAATTTAGTTTTTATTTCACATTTTCTTGAATATTTCATTTTGAAATTTCATAAGAAACTATAAAATCTGATAAAAAAAATTTAAATCAAGAAAATAGTATATTGAAATTATTTCATCCAATATTTTATATAAATAAACATAGTGCAAGTAAAATCAAGACAAGACAAAATATTACATGAGTGATCTCAATATCTCTTCTATCTCTTCTTGTGCTTTTGTTATCATCTTTGTAGTTTTCTCATAGTTGTTCGTATGAGAAAGAAGGTGAATTCAAAGACCATTAAAAATTCCATTGAGATGTTCATGTAAATTGAGATTTTTATGTAAATGTGAGACCATGTATCTCTGAAAATATTGAAATGATAAAGACCATGCAAATGTCCTAGGTTCAAATTCAAGTGTATGTAGAGCCCCTTGTGTGTGTCTCTCTTACTTTGTAATATTTATAGTGGCTTTCTTCATTCTTCCATTTGTTCAAGTGATTCTTTCTTTCTATGTCTTGTAACCCATTGTTACACTAATTTTCTTAGTTCTTTCTTTCCTTTTTCACACGAAAAGAACAGTTTCACTGTTATTATATTAGAATCAAATGAAATTTTGTGTTACATATGGATCTAGAAAGTTATGATAAAAAAATATTTGTAGTCTTTCCTTCCTTCCACATTTTTACATTGTAGTAAAGTTATAAAAATTCATCTAGTGTCATATAAAAATTATTCAAAAAAGGGACATCTGTAAAGATCCAAGATAGAAAATGTAAAACTTTTATGTACATACAACAGTTCCATCAAAAATTTCTTCATAAAAGAGCCACAACCAGAATTTCCTTTGAGTGCCTTTTTGGAGAGGTTTTCTGCTTCTTTGTTGAACTGTCTATGTATGTGCATAAATTTGATAGATTCAAATCTATTATTTAAGCTTCTGATCTTGTCTATTACTTTGTTGAACTATATATGTACGTGCATAAATTTGATAGATTCAAATCTATTATTTAAGCTTTTGATATTGTCTTTCCAATTGTTGAGATATATCAAGTTCAAGTTGGACTTGGAATTTATCCAATCGATAGTGACCTTGGAATCTCCCACAACCATCAATTTTTTTTATGGAAAAGTAGGAAAGGAGTAATAATAATCCCCATAGGCCCAAGAGTTCAGCTTTATGTTGAATTTTATCAGTCCACAATGAAATATGTTGAATTTTATCATGTGTTTTTGAATAGTCCACAATGAACATAAAATAAAACATTTAAATTAATACATAGTAGTATAGGTCCAAGAGTTTAGCTTTATGTTGAATTTTATTAGTCTACAATGAAATGTGTTGAATTTTATCAGTCCCCATAGGCCCAAGAATAGTCCATAATGAAATATGTTGAAATTTATCTATTTTTTTGAACAGTCCATAGTGAACATAAAAGGAAGCATTTAAATTAATACATAGTAGGATAGACCCAAGAGTTCAGATTTATGTTGAATTTTATCAGTCCACAATGAAATATGTTGAATATTATCAGTCCCCATAGGCCCAAGAACAATCCACAATGAAATATGTTGAATTTTATCATGTGTCTTTGAACAATCCACTGTGAACATAAAAAGAAGCATTTAAATTAACACATAGTAGACAGAAGTTATAAACACAAAATTAATGTCCTATAAAGACAGAAGTTATAATATGAAAACCATATTTATGTTATATATCTAGCTTAAAGAAGAAAATCAATAATACTAAAATAAGAACAAAGTCTTATAAGCTTCGTAGTGAAACTCTCATTGAACAAATCCTATAAAACAGTATCGTAAAACATAAATTAACCTTTTGAGAAATCAAATATGAGACAATAAATTGATATTTTGAATTCCAAAAATATCAAATATATATATAATCAAAGTCTAAATAGCTGCACTGTCAAATACATAGGTTCCACATCCATTTTAGGATGATAACAAAAACTAAGACATATAACTCCAAAATTCTGGACTCTAAGCCAACGCTTTAAGATAGATCACTTCATACCTACAATTCAAACCTGCAAAAAAATAGAATTCAAAAATTAAAAATTTACAATTCAAACATGTGAAATAAAACAAAATTCAAAAATTGTGATTAAAACAAAATTGACATACATACCAAAAGAGTTAAGTCTCATCCTCCAACATACTCTTTCCCGCCAAATATATTGTAAACATATTTTCCGCCAAATATAATTTAGACATCTGTAACAATAAAAAACAATAATAAAAAAACAAATAACACATATTATCATATATACTTTAACTAAATATTAAATAAAAAATAAGAAATAATAATATGCCCAACCACAGTTAAATAGATTTATGATAGTTACTTTCCACATTAAGCATACATGAACTGCGTATGAAGAAAGTCCACAAATCTTCATATTAAGTAATTCTTTCAATGAAATACCTATCTCCTTGTGGATAAAGTCTCAAATCCTTTAGGTGAAATTCTCCTTGTGGATAAAGTCCCAAATCCTTCAGGTGAAATTCTCATCCCAGGTGATGTTATTTGATCTTATTTACTTAGCAATAAAATACTAATCTCCTCAGCAGTAAAATACTTATCTCCTCTTCTGCAGTGGTCATATAATCAAATTCCATAATTCATTTTCAAATTAAAGGAATCATAAATCTCCATATTAAGCCATTATTCCAAAAAACTACTTATATCTATGAAAGTTCACAAATCTCAATTTTTAAAACCATTCTTCCGAAAAATACTTTTCTCCTCTTTCTGCGGTGGAATAGATGTTCTCATATAATCTTTCATGTACATAAATAAAACACAAATCCACACATGTGTATTAAGTCATTCTTCAAAAACCATTTAAATATTTCATCTTTGGGATGTATTAATATTACATATAATCAAATTCTCTTTGAAATTATGTGTGAGCTAGCTCACATATACAATATGTGTGAGCTAGCGCACATATACATATGCATATCTTATTTGTAAATCTAATTGAATGTTGGTTTTTGTGGTTAGTAAGAGTTTGGCAATACCCTGGCAAGAAGGAATTCACTTCGTTGTATGTAGTAAACACAAATGTCCATACTAATCCATTCTTGGACAAGAAAGCAAGGAATGCAACCGAAGAAAATTTAGAAACTTTCCCTTTTCTGATGTGGGATAGAGTTTGTTCTCAAATAATCAAATGTTTAAGTTCAAAATTAGGTCTTCATCATGTTATAAACTTAAATAAGTTTGAATGTACACCATTTAAGACAATGATAAGCTTATATAGGGGTTATATATATTTCAAAATAATTGATCAAAGCGTTGAATAGAAACTTGGCTAAACTAAAAATTCTAGAAAACAAAAATTTGATAAAAATCAAAAACATACATTTATGAATAATATTGAATGGACATATCCTTCCCAAATATGGGTGCTTCCTCCTCAATCCCAATCTCCCTCCCAAGCACACTCTCAGGTACTCTCTTCTCCACATTACCCTATATAACACATTTCAAATTTGAAAATTCAAAAATTAAATTTAAATGATTATAACACATTAAATTTAAATGATTTTAACACATTAAATGATACATGTGAACTCTCACCCTCTTCAAACTCTCCCAATGAGAATTGAGACAATCCTCCCCAAGTAGTAGGAGATGGAATAGGGATGTGTGAACAACACAACTAAGAACTAAATCTAGGATTCAATGTGTTCACATTTATACAAAATTATAAATGTTGTTGATCTCTTATTCAAAAGATTGGAGATTGAACAACTAAAGTGCTCATCTTTGGATATCAGAAAACACATACCCGATTCAACCCATCCAAATTTAAATTTGTGGAATCAAGTCCCCTATTTACTGGAGATTCATTTAACATATCTCCAAACTACAATTAGTGACAATAAAAACTCGATTATTTCTATAGATATAATGATATATAAATCTAGAATTAGAAGTAAACTATCCTAAAATGCATAAAAAATTTACTAACTAGAACACATACCAATCTGTTGTTCGGGTCATCGTTCTGAATGACCGTCTTCCAACCATCACGATAAAAAATTCCATACTCTTTAACTTCTTCTACTGACATGTTATCTAACCCCACATTTGTTTTATAAACAAATGTGGCCCAAGAATTGACTTCCGCTCGCTGACGGTTCATGCCAACATCAACACCACAAAAAATCGCTTCCAATTTTTCCTCAATTGCATTCCTAACCTCTTTTCCAACCTCTGATGTAGCTCGAATCTCTGAATGTGAAGCAAATTCCCCTGTTGGGTGAGGTACTAAAGGTTGTGGAGGCCTCGTCAATGTCGCATTTCAATATGCCCCTTTGCGATCATATGTTCGTCCTTTAACAGTCCCATCATAATCGGACGGTAGACTAGTATAATCAAGGTGCATGTGTAAGAAAAACTATGCATAAAAGTGTCTTGCAAAATAATGTGGAACCTCATTGTTCCACAGAAATTTTCCATATGCCGCCAAAAATATGTTATACAAATGTCCTGCAATGTCGGGGTGCTTAAAATATGTCACCTTCAACATCTTCCTCTTTGTCCCATCTTTGAAATTAAACATCGAAATTGCATCTTCTTTTGAAACTATATTTTTTACTACCTCCCATTTATCAGGGCCAATCACCTCTGACTTTTGTCGCCTCATTAGATCGACAAAACTGTTAGTGGTTGGCCCCATCTTTTGATATGCGTCCATAAAGTTTTGCAATGAATGAAAAACAATTTGAAAGCTTTGTTTACTCTCCTAAGGGAGTTCCAAGACCACCAAATCATTTTCCAACCTCCTTTTAACACATAAGAATCGCTCAAAGGTCATTACTTCAGTAATCCCTTCCCAGGGAAGTTCATCACCAACATCTGAAGGATAGGTGGATGTAGGCATCTAATCTTCTATTTCTTGATAACGCGACCTCCTAAATCCACCTCCACCCTCTGCACCGACATTAGAATCTTTGTGCCAACCACTCTCTCTTTGATTGTCATCCATTTCTCTAAAATCATTGTTTACACACACAATTGAAAGTGATTACAACATTTAACTTCACATAAATTTAAATGCAAAAAAATACAACCAAAATAAACAAAATCAAAGAAAATTACCAAAAATATTCTCTTGTCTTGAGGTATTCCCTACATTTTCAGGTGTAGGAGTATCAACGCACAACCTATCTAAGAATGATGAATCCATAGCACTTGCTTGAGCACATTTTGCAATTGATCTATTCACAGACACATTTGAAAATCTCCTCTGACGAGATTGTTGTTGGTCACTCGGAGTCTCACTCGAAGGAGTTCCTCTTCTTCCTTCTTGGGAGAGCCTAGAGCGTTTACAAGGAATGTTTGGAGAATCCCTTGTCAACATCTCTCCTCAATATCTATCCTTTGGAAATTCATGAAAATCTAAGAACAAGACAAGTATGAGTTAATATCTCCAACATTGACCAACAAAAATTATGAAAAAAGAAAAAAAATAAGACAAAATTAATAGAAATGTTATTTATGTGAGACACAATTATAATAGGGTGATGCATAACTCCACTACCCATACCCATTTCAAATATATTTTGGTTCCTTAATATTAGCACAAATAACCTTGGTAAATCCACCAATAGTACATGGGTCAAAGTATGGTAAAGGAGTAGTAGTTATCTATATGGGCAATCAAATTTCATGCATCCAACAGGTATGGAGCACAGTCCATGAAAATCAATGATTAACTTTACGCCATGTTTGGTTGGATGGAAGAAATATTCCATCTACAAAGAAATGGCACTAAGTATCAACAAGTATGTATTACACTTGGAGGGGGCATTAATAGAGAAAATGTATTATATGATTGTAAGTTGTTGGAATTCTTTTTATGACATACCTTTTTATATACTAAGCGTCTGTGATTTGATGATATGACGCTACTAAAAATTCATTTATATGCAGTTATAAAGAGTTTTTCATATGCTTACCGGCCTCATTCTAGTGACCTCGTCGATACAGGGGATGAAAATGGCCTCTGAATCATTTTGGTAGATCCATTCTGTCAGAAACCTTGTGGACAACCAGGACTTGGTTGGGTGATTCCAATTATTGTGTAAATATAAAGGGTAATACATCACCATCTTCAACTAGTATCTTATCCAAAGGTTAATAGAAGATCATCTTCAACTAAATGCTTGTGTAAATACAAAGGGTAATAGATCATTAACAAGGGCAAATGATCTATTAGCTCAAATGCTCATGTAAATGAGGCTTTGACATGAAATATTGATGTTGTTTATCAGTTTCTCTATCAATGCAAAGTGATTGTTACATATTTCGGTGAATCTATTATGGAGGTTGAGGGAATGACTTCAGTGAATATACTACTTATGTTTCAAATTTTGTTTCTATTTATAATAGTTTTATAATGGTTATCATTGTTTTTGGGTTTCCTAGTAGCCTTGTCACACCCCGAGAATCAAACCTTTGTAAAGTTTGACGTCTACAAGTTCTTGGAAAATATAATGCACCAACAATTTTTTAATTTTAGGGGTACCAGGTCATTCAGGAACTAATCTCACTTGATCCATATGTTAATCCATCAAAACAACTCACACTTGGGTTATTTTAAGTCTAGGATGGTGAATGACAAGCCAACATGTTGCTCTCCCAACCATTGAGTGGTTGCCTATGGTAAGAGATCATGTAAACTCTTTTATGTAAGTGAAGGTTTTTTGCAGTATGTAAACTCTTTTATGTCTATATTAGACTTTATTATCCAAAATGAAGTATTTGTTATAATTATTCCTTTAGTCAAAGGGTCACTACAATTGCAAAACAACACCAAAGTGGGAGATTGGTTCCTTGAAGGCTAGGCCTGGTGGTCCACAGTCCCAAGTGTGGGGTTGTGCATCCTCTTTCCTAACTAAACTATTGGTTGGTTTGTTTGTGCGGTTCTGATGAAGAACGAATGAATGGTAAATGAATGCCAAAGTTATCTATGGGAAGGTAATGACTCCCCAACCTATACTTTCCATGTTCTAGGAAGGTTACATTGATCCTAACCTTAAGATCTCTTTCGAGGGGCTACCTAACTAACTAAATCAAGGAAAAAACAAATCTACACAAGTAGGTCACTCATGTCTTACACAGAGATGTGACCCAGACTCATGACATGAGATATTGATGTCATTTATCAGTTTCTCTATCAATGTAAAGCGACTGTTACATATTTCGGTGTATCTATTCTAGAGGTTGAGGGAATGACTACAGTGAATATACTACCTATGTTTCACTATTTGTTTTATGTTTGTTGTGTTATGTTAATGCAGTTTTTTCATAACATATTACAATGTAATATGTCATAACATATATTACTGTATAACATATTACAATATAATTATATGTTATAGTAATATGTTATAACAAATTACATTGTAATATGTTATAACATATTCCAATGTTATAACAGTGAATATACTACCTATGTTTCGGCGTATCTGTTTTGGAGGTTGAGGGAATGACCTCAGTGAATATATTGCCTATGTTTCAAAGTTTGTTTCTATTTATAATAGTTTTATAATGGATATATCATTGTTTTTAGGTTTTCTAGTAGCCTTGTCACACATCGATAATCAAATCTTCATAAAGTTTGACTTATGGAAGTTCTTGGAAAATACAATGCACCAACAATTTTTAAATTTTAGGGGTACCAGGTCATTCGGGTACTAGTCTCACTTGATCCATATGTTAATCCATCAAAACTACTCACATCTAAGTTATTTTAAGTCTAGGATGGTGAATGACCAGCCAACATGTTTCTCTCCCAACCATTGAGTGGCTACCTATGGTAAGAGATCATGTCACCAGTGAAGGTTTTTTGCAGTATGTAAACTCTTTTATTTCTATATTAGACTTTATTATCCAAAATGAAGTATTCGTTATAATTATTCATTTAGTCAAAGGGTCACTACAATTGCAAAACAACACCAAAGTGGAGATTGGTTCCTTTTTTAGCAATTTACTATGATAAGAGTCTATGGTTTGGAAGAGAAGCCATATCAAAAGTGAGTGTTGAATTTGGTTGTTCTAGAGACTGAAAAAAGTGAAATTTAGTCAGTTGTTGACTAAAAAGTCAAGCATATATTACATTAAATGTTGATCAAATTAATTTCAAGGAAAAACCAAATCTACACAAGTACGTCACTCATGTCTTACACAGAGATGTGACCAAGACTCATGACAATATGAAGAAGTTGAAATAGGCATTAATCAAAGTGGAGAAATAGCTGAGGCAAGATAAAGTGGTTATTACAACAAGGATTTCTAGAATCAACAATCTGTAAAATAATATTTATAACTTATGATACTCTAATACTACATATGTAAAATGGATTTATAAATTGAATTCCTAAAGATTTGAAATTTTTATAAAATACAAAATGTTTGAAATTAAAAGTTGGACAGTTTGAAATTTTTATAAAATACAAAACGTTTGAAATGACTGTGACTTGGTCACGGGGAAACAACCATGTGGCCAAGCCGTGGGCGTGCCCACGACTTGGCCATAGGGCTGGCCCCCCGTGACCAAGTCACAACCAATTTTAATAAGAGATTAGCTATGCACAGAAAAGCAGGGCATTTGAATTTAAGTCTTTAACACCGAAGTGAAAGACACTAGATTCGGCTCTTGGCTGACTGCTCAGGCACATACTAATCACTTACATGCTTACTCTATTATTAATATTTGATTGTTAAATGTATATATCAAATTTTAAAACTAAATATTTGATTGTTAAATGTCTATATCAAATTAACTAAATCCATATTATTTATAAATTATTTATTAATGTCTATATAAAATTCTCATTTTTAAGTAAATCCATATTGTTTATAAATTTATTGTTTGTGTGTATAATTTGAACATATAAACAAGCAATTTTTAAATTGTCTTCCTATTTTATTTTTAAATTTACTGAAAAAAATACATACATACATATATATATGCGTGTGTGTGTGTTTTAAATATTTTCCATTGTATGTATATTTCACAAATATTCCTTTACAAATTATAAGATAGACAGTAATGTACAACAAGGAATTCCAGAATCAACAATCTGTAAAATAATATTTATAACTTATGATAATCTAATATTACGTATGTAAAAATGGATTTATAAATTGAATTCCTAAAGATTTAAAAATTTTATAAAATACAAAACGTTTGAAATGAAAAGTTGGACAATTTGAAATTTTTATGAAATACAAAACGTTTGAAATGACTGTGACTTGGCAACGGGGAGACAACCATGTGGCCAAGCCATGGGCGTGCCCACGGCTTGGCCACAGGAATGGCCCCCGCGGCCAAGACACAACCAATTTTAATAAGAGATTATCTATGCGCATAAAAGCAGGGCATTTGAATCTAAGTCTTTAACACCGGAGTGAAAGACACTAGATTCGATTGACTGTTCACTTAAATTATTACTTTATTCTTAATATTTGATTGTTAAATGTCTATATCAAATTAACTAAATCCATATTGTTTATAAATTAATTATTAATGTCTATATCAAATTCCCATTTTCAAGTAATTCCATATTGTTTATAAATTTATTGTCTGTGCACATATAATTTGAACATATAAACATGTAATTTTTAAATTGTCTTCCTATTTTACTTTTAAATTTATTAAAAAATAAATAAAAATACATGTTTTAAAAATTTTCCATTATATATAGATATATATATATATATATATATATATATATATATATATTTGTAAATATAAGAACAGAGTTATATTTTAAGAAATAGAAGAACAAATTTATATTTAAAGAAAAAGAAATAGAAGTACAAATGTATTTGTATTATATTTACAAGAAATATAATTTATTAAAAAGATTAAGATGATGTTCGTCCGATAATATTTGAATATAACCGAAATAACGAAATATATTTCTATGCATAAAGTTATTTGAATTAAACAACTTAATAAATTATGTGGTCGAACAATAGACCAGAACTATTATCAGTCAATAAAATATTGTCTTTAAATATAAATTGAACCAGAACAAATGCGCACATACCAAATCTAAAATATAAATACTAATTAAAAAAATTTAAATAAACATAAATATAAATGTACAATTATTAACAAATTTAAAATAAACACAAAGATTTCCTCTACCTGTACCAAACTATATAACACATTCATGCACAGAATTTTATAACACTTTTATCATCAGAATGCAATCTTTTGAACTATTACACATCATAGTAATTTCATTTTAATCTTGGATTCAATAAATATTCACATAATTTTTTAGATGTCGAAAGATAGAGGGTTAAGAATGAACCATGCAAGTTTATTTTTATTTTATTATGAGTTTTATAAATATCCTCACATCTCTTTTAGTTAATCGCAAACAAGGCATAAGGGAAATGAAACTCTTATTTTTTCCAGGAAAGATATGTTTTCATTTTTAAAATCTGAATGTTTAAACAAATTCTAAAGGTAAATTTCAACTAA
The DNA here is from genome assembly GCA_032191745.1 of Picea mariana. Classification (NCBI taxonomy): domain Eukaryota; kingdom Viridiplantae; phylum Streptophyta; class Pinopsida; order Pinales; family Pinaceae; genus Picea; species Picea mariana. The sequence goes on from JASDQU010105875.1 coordinate 135,821, forward strand.
TTAAAGTTGTGATTTTGTACCAATCCAAATTCAAACAAAAATTAAAATAGATTATGGCATGGGAACCAAAGAATTGTTGGAAGCTTTCAAAGCATATAAACCCATCAAGGAAAGAAAATCCTATGGTCCAAAGGGGCACCATGGCATTAGCCTGCTGATTTTTTAGGGTTCCGCAATTGGCTACGTGGAGGCAGACCATTTACAGAAAGATTTCTTAAAAGAAGGAAGAGGTTGAGCTGACAGGGGTCGAAGTGAAACACTGACTCACCCTACTAGTGAAAAACATATATTATATGGCTATATGGAAAAAAAGGAGGACATGGAAAAATTCAACAAACACCTAGGTTTTTAATATTTTCATCGTTAAACAATTCTACAATTAGTGTTCAGCTGAAATAGTTTAGTACTTGGATTTAAGTAGTTTTGGTTGAAAAGGACATCCTACTAACATTAGAATTTGTTGTTGGTTCATCAGGTAGTGGAAGAGCTAAGTATGACTATGACTTGGATTGTGACTTGGTCGTGGGGGCCCAACCCTGTGTCCACGCCGTTGGCGTGCCCACGGCTTGGCCACAGGGCTAGCTACCTACGGCGAAGTCACAGTCCCGTGGACTGTGACTTGGAAAGGGAAGAAAAAAAGTGGAGGAAAAATAGTTGATCTACTTTGTTGGTTCAAGGAGATGGGAATCTAAATTTTATTTAATTTTTCCAATATGCGGAAGAGTAATAATACTATATGGGACATATAAGCACAATATCATTCAAGAGTTTCTAGTTTCAATTATCCTTGTACATGGACAGGGTCGACAGGCCCTAATTCAGGCCTATCCCTGTACATGGATAGGGCCGAATATGACTAGTCCATGTACAGGGACAAGCCCAAATTCATCCTAATCAATAGTACATAAAGTTGGAAACAATGAATCTATCATATTAGTAGTGCAATGAATATTGGATTACATTGGTATAGAGTTAACCAAGCTTGAATATGATATGATAAGATAACATGAATGGATGGAATAGGCCATAGCTTGTGATTATGGTTTTATTCTATATAGGTTACAATGCTTGATTACAGATCGAACTAAGCTATGTTATGTTGAAACAAAGGCAATGATTCTCAATAAAACACGGATTTGTTATCTATGAAGTTGCTTATACGACTGCATTCATCATATTCAAACATTACTAGATTATGATTATGTTCATAGCTCATGTTAGTCATGTAATCTTAATATGGAGATACAGTAAGCTCAAATAAGGATAGCAACATATCAAACACACATTAGTTTAGCTATGTATTACTCTTAGTTATTACTATGGATTCAATACTATCTATATTATGCTTATACTTATCCTTGTTACACATCATAGAACATGAACAAATCTTCTTGTATGAGTCATAACCCTATATTATGTTGAGATCATAGACGCATAGAGTAGAGTATCATAAGTTGAATGTAAAGGTTGTTGTTGTATTTGTATTAGTACTAAGTTAGAACCAATCCCATAAATATGAAAAGGTATAAGAAGTGCATACATGTAACATATGAGCACAACCAGTATAGGTCTTATTCATATCCTATACTAGGAGTAGGACCTTGATCAATAAGAGTGCAACATCAGTGGCATTATGTACCAAATATGATGGAATTACTTCTAAGCAAAGAATGTAGTGTAATTCAGTTTGTTCACGAGGCTTGTTGTGGTCTCATATCATATTAGCTCATTAATTCATCATGTTCAACCCTATATAGTTAGCTGGTATGATTACAACAAGTTTGATTTATGGTTTTGTACACTTACTTTATCCCTATTGTTTCCATGATTGTAATTTTTAACTAAACAGTTAAATTTCCTAAAAATTTAAAATTTAAACATAATTTAAATTATAAATTCTGTAATGGTCATAGTGTAACACATAGCCTTTACTAAGCTAAGGGACAGGTCCATATTCGGCCCTGTCCATGTACAGGGATGAATAAGGCCCTGTCAACATTCTAAACAAAAATTGTAAATTCTAATTTTTAACTAAAAGTTTAAATTTCCTACAAATTTAAATTAGCAATACTATTAGCAGAGAAGTGGAATTTTTGTCAAAGTTGTACTTATTTTTCTCCTATTGCAGCAACTACTATAGACATATTTTTGTGTTTCAAGCTTTTTGTTAGTTCTGTTAAATATTCTGATATGTACTAGGTCCTTTATGGTGATGTTTCTTTCCAGTTGTTGTCAGAGTCTAATTGTGTTCAGTTTGGGCACTATTCAGGGTAGTGGTGGCCTTGTAGCAGTCATGCTTAGCCCTTGGTCTCACCATTTATAGTTAGAATAGCTAGTTTGTGTCTTTCCCTAAATTTTAAATTCTCTTCAGGCCTCTGTCTATTTTCTGCAACTCGTTAAGTTCACAATATGGAACTAACTTAGTTAAATTAGTTGAACTTAACACTTTAAAATACATTAAAATATTCGGCCCTGTCCATGTACAGGTACATGCCTGAATTCAATCCTGTCACTGTACATGGACAGGGCCAAATAAATCCCTATCAACGTTCTAAACAAAATTTATAAATTCTAATTTTTAACTAAAAATTTAAATTTCTTAAAAATTTAAAATTTAAACATAATTTAAATTCTAAATTCTGTAATGGTCATAGTGTAACACATAACCTTTACTAAGCTAAGGGACAGGGCCATAATCGTCCCTTTCCATGTACAGGTACAGGACCGAATTAGGGCCTGTCACTGTACATGGATAGGGCCGAATAAGGCCCTATCAACAATCTAAAATTAAATTCTAAATTCTAATTTTTAACTAGAAATTTAAAACTTAAACATAATTTAAATTCTAAATTTTGTAATGGTCATAGTGTAACACATAGCCTTTACTAAGCTAAGGGACAGGGCCATATTTGACCATGTACATGTACAGGTACAGGCCCGAATTCGGGCATGACACTGTACATGGACAGGGTCGAATAATGCCCTATCAACAGTCTAAAAATAAAGTCTAAATACTATTTTTTAACTAAAAATTTAAATTTTAAACATAATTTAAATTCTAAATTATGTAATGGTCATAGTGTAACACATAGCCTTTACTAAAATAAGGGACAGGGCCATATTCGACCCTATCCATGTACAAGTACAGGCTTGTCACTGTACATGGACAGGGCCATATTCGACCCTGTCCATGTACAAGTACAGGCCCGAATTCAGGCCTGTCACTGTACATGGACAGGGATAAATAAGGCCCTATAAACAATCTAAAAATAAATTCTAAATTCTAATTTTTAACTAGAAATTTAAAATTTAAACATAATTTAAATTCTAAATTCTGTAATGGTCATAGTGTAACACATAGTCTTTATTAAGCTAAGGGACAAGGCTATATTTGGCCCCATCCATGTACATGTACATGCTCGAATTCGGGCTTGTCACTGTACATGGACAGGGCCGAATAAGGCCCTGTCAACAATCTAAAAATAAATTCTAAATTCTAATTTTTAACTATAAACTTAAAATTTAAACATACTTTAAATTCTAAATTTTGTAATGGTCATAGTGTAACACATAGCCTTTACTAAGCTAAGGGATAGGGCCATATTCGGCCCTGTCCATGTACAGGTACAGACCTAAATTTGGGCCTATCACTGTACATGGATAGGGCCGAATAAGGCCCTGACAACAATCTAAAAGTAACTTCTAAATTCTAAAATTAAAATTTCATAATCTAAATGTACTTGGACCAAACGCGTGCAACTCCAATGTCTGCACGCCCGTAGCTCCAACGTCTACCCGCCCGCTACTCCAACACCTGGCCACCTGCTACTCCAATGTCCACAAGACTGCCCATCCGCCCGCTGCTCCAACACCTTCCCACTTGCTGCTCCAACATCCACAAGACTGCCCGTCCGCCCGCCCGCAGCAATGACTTGCAACACCAAACAACAAATGGTATCACTAACACCAAACTGTATGAACTACCTAACAATTCGCAAAAACTATAGCAGACACGATGTGCAGGTAATATATAAACCATTTTTCGGCCAAAAGATATTTCGGTCAAAACATTCTTTCGGCCGAAAGTTATTTTGGCCGAAAAGTGATTTCGGTTGAAAGATTATTTTGGTCGGAATATCTTTCAGCCAAAAAGCTGTTACCGAATGAAAAATATCCATCCAGCTAAAATTGTACATGAAAATTGAGGGCATCATCATGGTACCGTTTGATTTGATGTTCAAAGGTTCGGCCAAAAAAATGTCTTTCGGAATTTTGGAGACCCGATTCTCACAAAAGTGTTACCCACCTTCATGAATTCACCCTATTCTTGCCACTGAATTTCTCCACCTCAAACTTAGAAATCTGCACTTTCGTCATTAGCATGCACCACCCAAAAGAAAATCACAGCTTCTAATAAACCAGGATCTTACAAAAAACAAGGTTGAAATTCAAAAAGGTTTCAAAAAATATATATTTTTTGGCCCTTGACCAAGTTTTGGAGATCCTTGGTCAGGTTTGACCTATTTTGGGACTTTGACAGGCTGTCGAAGGTGGAATGCAAGTCGAAGCGGAGATCGTGGGATCTCGACCCCTTGTTTAGGAATTTTTGGGTTTTGGGCTTATGTAATGGGTATGGGGATGTCAACCCATGGGTTTACCCATCTTTAGGGCCCTTTTTGTAATGTATAAATAGATATCTAGGCGAAGTAGGAAGAGGCAATTGAGAGGTCATTGAGCTAAGTGCGGATAATAGGAATGCTCTGTGCACGTTGTGTTGAACACTTGCGAAAGCTAAGTGCAAGTGATTGTAAGAAGCTTATGTGCAGATTGTAAGAAGGCTTTGTGTTGTGACCTAGCTCAGGGAAGGAGGATCTGGTGAGGTGCGCATAGATATTTTGTCTTCTGTGGAGTAGGATTTTGATGTTATGTTCCTGTAAGAAGCTTGATAGAAGATAATAAAGAGAAGAAGAGTTGGTCGACATAGCCCCAGGCTAGGGGTGAACCACGTATATTCTGCGTTGTGGTTTCTTTGTGCATTATGGTTGTTTTATTGTTCATATGCTTAATGTTTAGTGCAATGATGTATGCTTAGACAAAGATGATAGCTTAGTGCCTAATGATGTGAATAAGATGCTAGATCTGATCTGTTTCTTTTCATTAAATGCTTGAACGTGTAGATCTGTTTTAATACTGCGTTACTCTGTAATTAGGGTTTTATCTACGAACTAAATACTGGTTAATTCTAATGAAGGATAATTGTTAAGTGCTCTATTAAAGTGTTGTAATCACAAATCTGTGTCCTAGCTAGGTTGCAGACATCTAAGTCCTACAACCCCCCTGCCTCTACCTCGGGTGAGACTTCATCTATTTCGCAGGTGTTGTCGAAAGGGTCGATAGTTAGGGTTTTGTCGGTGCATTGTTGAAGTGTTGAACCCTGGGTATGCCCCTATGCCAACAAATGGTTCTGTTGTCAAGACCTGAAACTGTGATTATCAGGAACTGAGGAAATGAAAGAAATCTATGTGCATAGATCTGTTGCTTTAGTGTGCAGTACTCTACTTGGATTATGAAGATATGTACTAAGAGAAGAAGCAGATCTAAAGAAAAGAGGTAAGATATGAAAGCTTTTTTCTTTGTTAAAGGTAAGATAAGTGGAAATTTTTGTTTCGAAAATATAGATCTAGGTATTTTTTGTCCTAGTCTGAAAAGTAGGGAATAGATAGATGAAAGAAGGTTTGATATGGGTAGATCTAATAGAAATAATGAAAGATATGTTATTCCTATGCATAGAAAGAATGTTTGGGCTAACAAATGGATGTAGGATCCTAGGAATAATTTTTTGCAGGTTAGCTACTATAATCCTAGTGCGCAATACAAGAAAGGATGAGGATCATTTAAGAGAAAGAGAGGATTAAATATTTGTTACAGTTGCAGAAGACCGGGCCATCTTGCTAAGGATTTCCCTGATAGAAGACCTAGTTTTTTTTGTTGTAAAGCTATGGACCATGAAGTTTTGGATTGCCCTAGAATGATTGTTAAGATTGAAAGAATGAATATGAGAGAAGAAAACCCTAAGGAAGGCCAAGAAACTGAGAGTAGAACCCTAGAAAGAATCAGATACTGTATTACTATGAATGAAAGAAACCCTGAATAATCATAGAGATATCAACTTATCAGAGATCTTAAAAGAAAAAGATTTTATAGAAGCAAGGAGTGCAAGCCTCCTCGTCGACCGCTCGGGGATCTAGACCATCCCGAGCTGTAGATGAGAAAAGAACCAAGCACAAATATGGCTTAGCGAATGCGAAGTTAATCCTGTCCATTCTGCCCGATTACATCCCGCCTCTAACCAGCACGGTGAATCGTGATAGTGTACCTAGAGACTTCGACTACCCCTTGGTTACTGTGTACCTCCTAAAGGGGATACATACAGGTAATCCTCAATTGGATAATATCAAGACACTAAAGATCAGTGAATTCAACCTAGGGGATCACATTAAATTCAACATGCTCACCCCTCACAGGTATTTGACTAGGACGAAGGGGAAGAAGTCAAGGATAATCCCCCAACCATGGACTATGGACCTCACACAGTCCAATATCCTAAACGTAATGAAGATACCCCATTTCGAAAGGCACCAGGAGGTTAACATGTGCGTTAAGCTCCTGTTGTCAAGCTCCCATGGTGGTTATCTGTGGCTAGACAAACGTGTCACCTTCGACCCGGCATTGATCCATCGGATCACTGGATTGAGAATGTAGGGACCAAACCCACAATGCTTTTACCCAGGAAAGGCTGCAGACTATGCATTGGCACAGAAGATTAAAGATACCTATGACGATGTGGAGAAGGGGAAGTGAGGCTACAAGTTAGCCTCCATCCAGAATGGTGCAGTGTGCCTTGCTTGCCAATTGATTGCTGGTAAGCTAGTCCAGAAGAACAAAACCATGCAGGTCACAAAGTTTGTTGTTGACCTCGTAGGAAAATGCGTGGAGGGGTTACAGATGAAATGGGCAAAGTACTTAGTGAACCAATTAGACCAATGCTGCTATGAAGCTCAGGATCAGGGCTACAAGTTCCATTTTATTTGGATTCTTATCCTCATTCCATTCATAGCTTGGGAGATGTCGGAAGGTGCGACCTTCTCTGAAATAGAGTCGTCTGAACCCTTAGCCGTGAAGTTGACTTCTCTCTGGTATTCGAGCGACATGGGAAAACAATGGTAGTCAAACTCAGTGTTCCATGGATACTATCTGTAGTTAAAGAGGGCTATTGAATTTGTCCCTCGTATGACATCGAACACCTTGCACAGGTTCAGGCCATTTGTGAAGTTCCATGCAGACAGTCATTTTATCTATATTACTGTGTGTGGAGGTAAACACAATGAAGTACTATAGAGTTATTACAAACTCACAGAGGATGACCTAGAAGAAATTGTTAGAATATAATGGATGTGCTCGTTTTACCATTGAAAATATCTCTATTGTCACCCAACCATAGGCCGAAGCCACCCTCCGAGCACCTTAACCTTGACATAGAATCACTCCAGAAGCAAACCCTAGGCTAGATAGCCAAAAAAAGGGTAGTGCACCTTTCCCCAAGGATAGTGCACCAACAAGAGCTGATCAGATGTTCCAAAACCTAGCCAAGAGATAGTCCAAGCCAAACGTGATCTATTAGCTGCAACAGCTGCAATGGAAGCTCTCCTCAAACCTGATCACAAGACCGAGCACTGCAGTGCGCACAAGTTGTTGCTCTGTAATTCTGAGACTGTCTGCTAGACTGAGAACTAGCCTCCTATATTTATACTAATTCTGGCTAACTGCCTGGGCCGACTTCTCATTCTGGGTATCTGTCTGTTCAGTATATATTATTATTTCTGGCTGACTTCTTCTCTTGGAGGCTAATAACCTAATATAAATTATCTTCTTGAACCGACAAGTCTTCTATGGTTATTAGCCAACTCATTAGGGTTTCTTCTTGCTTCCCGGAGTATTATATCCTCATCAGGTTTATAGGTGGAGGTAAATACCTCACGCAACTACCATAATATCAACACTCCCTCCTAGCTAGGGAGGTATTACAGGTAATGGTCTTGAGCACAAAAACATACCATTCACCCGGTAGAAACAACATAGTTGTATAGACTAGATCATGACTAGATCATGAGCACCATCATCATCATTAGTGTCATCAGTTGCATCATCTCTCGAAACCATACTCTATCTGAGTAATCAAACATGATTCTCACTCCACAGAGTGATACAAAATCCATTCTTCTAATCTAGAAGAGTAAATGTTCTGAACCATTTTCCATCTGGGAAATCTTTGTCCTTTGATTATCCATCCAATATTGTTGATAGTATTCAAGGCAATCGAAACAAAATAGAACACAACTGTGTCTATCCATAGTAGTACATAACTACAATCCAGTGGTACACTACCACACCAAGTAACACACAAGTACTTGATCAACAACGCATAGTCACGAACAGTGGAACACATCCACCATAGTAGTATACATCTACTATCATATAGTCTTCATAACAATCATCTAATATCAACCTGCACAGAAACAATGTTATGATATAAACTGAATCATCTGGGCCAATATTTCACTCACATCTGTGAGATCTGAAAGAATATCTACCCTCAGAATAGAACAATGAGATATCTGGACTATTCTTCTCAAGCAAGGAAGAATAATTGTCCTGTTTTTTGAACCTGGACCATTCCCCACCCTGGGCCATTCTTCCTACACTAATCAAAGTGCACCTTGGAGAGAATGTATAAACCCTAAGGAATGCCTGCCCCGGATTGTTGAGCCTGGACCATTCCCCACTCTGGGCCATTCTTCCTACACTAATCAAAGTGCACCTTGGAGAGAATGTATAAACCCTAAGGAATGCCTATCCCTGATTGTTGAGCCTGGACCATTCCCCACCCTGGGCCATTCTTCCTATACTAATTAAATTGCACCCTAGAGAGAATGTATAAACCCTAAGGAATGATTGTCTGGACCATTTCCTTTGTTAACCACAAGAGGAAAAGATGGTCCTGCATCAACCTCTAAAACGAACCATTCCTCATGTTAACCACAATGAGAAATTGTTGTTCGGTGAGGTGGGCCAGTCTTCTTGAGCAACCCTCAAGAAGAGAGACTGCCCTAGACCACTCCCCATGTTAACCACAATGGGAAGTCGTTGTCTATGATACATTAGAAATCTGGACCATTTCCCATGTTAACCATAATGGGAAATCACTTTCCATAAAAAATCTCAATCCACTTTCCGAACAGGAAAGAATCTATCCAAGCTGGACTATTTTTCAATGAATGTCTTCAATAATATTTTTAGTGCTCCCTCCCAACCTAGGATTCATCTCTTCCTTTTTCAATAGGGAAGTTGTCTCCACGAGCTCCATCTTGAGTATGCAAACTCTTTCATATTTTACCAAAATGTCTGCTTATCTGCTCATATGTGGAGATATGTATTGGAGAACCACTTTCTCCTTTCTGGACTTCATTACAGATAATGTAATGCTTCAAATGTACTTTGGTCTGGAACACTAGTTTTCTCTGAAGGCTTCATGTAGCTCTGATCAATAGAGTATATCATTGTTTGAAAACTGGAACACATCCATGTGGCACTTCTTTTGTCATAATGAGATCTGATCTACCTAGTAATCATCTTGATACAATATCTTTGTTATAGAAAATCTTCACCACGCTTCTGTTGTGCACTGGAGGTTCTCCACCAAGTTGTCTTCTTCTATCTGCATGCAAGGGTCTCTTTCTGGTATGCCTCAAAGTCTTGAGGTTTCTCTTCATACTCTTTTTATTCAATTTCTCTGGAGAACATTCTTTCCATTCATCTAATGTATAGCTCCAACTCATGGATGTTGCAGATGATATAATGACTCATGTAGAGATATATCTGGTGTACTGAAACAAGTAATCATCATAGTCTTCTCCCTCCATCTAAGAGAACCTCTAGTTCTAGATCTCGCAATGCTTTCATTCATAAGTCTTTCATACACTATTATTCATCATGACTTTCAGTTCCTCTGCTTGATTTCTTTTATTGAGTTCATATCAGGCTGGTAATCTTGTGATTCTTAATATAATGACTGGTTGTTCTGGCATCTCTTTCTTTCTTGGAATCTTCATGTTATTCCTGATGTTTTTCTTTAGCTCTTGGGTCCATGGAGTTTCTTATAGATTCCATTCCCTAAATATTCCATTTCTTTATTTCATCATAGGATCACGGATGTGGATGGACAACCAAGGATATTTTAAGTCTTCTCTTCGAAGAAGACTTCTTGTGCAGTTGAACCGAACATGCACTGTCTTTCATGGCTACTATCATACTTCATTATTTTTAATGGATCATAGGATTATCTCCCTCCTAATCCTTGCTTCATGTATGAGTGCATATAATCGACTCCCTCTGTCTAACAGATTCCATGCTTCCGTTTGCATCCTTATTGTCTTCTACAATATATAATTGGCTCTCTCTGTCTAACAGAGTCCACACTTCCGTCTTGTTGTTATCTACAAAAACGTTATAAGTCTTTCTCTAACTTCTTTTTGTCGTTGCTTCTTCTGAGTCTCTTCATGAGTAATTCAGCGTATTTCATCCTTTCAAGTGTATTATCTAATGATATCAATCCTTATCTTGTTGTTCTTCCATAGGTATAGTTCTTCTTGGAATACATTATCTTTCAAGGGGTAGATATACAAGATATGTACAGAGACAATACAAATGAGATATGTACAAGGAATAAGAAGAGTATTGTTACCTTTAGAAGAAGAAGTCTATTTCATCTTGCTTAGTCTTCTTTGTAGGTTCCTTTTCTTCGGCAACTGATGCTTTGTGTTTCTCCTTCCTTTTCCTTAGCTCGGGACAATGATTCTTGTAGTGACCATACTTTCGAC
>JASDQU010105875.1:162398-172910 GCA_032191745.1 Picea mariana
CATTGATTCTTCTTGAGCACAGCAAGTCCAAAGTTCTTCAAATGTTGGATACTCCTTTCTTGTGTTCATGCTTGCGGCAAATGCATCCCACGTCTTGGGAAGACCATTGAGTACTATGTTTACCAATTCCTTCTCTGAAATTATCTCTTCAATAGCTTGTAGTTGATCTCTTAACTAAGAGATTCTCACAAAGAATGATGTTATGTTATCATCATCATTCATATTCATGTCACAAAGCTCATTCTTCAGACTCATGACTTGTCCAATGTTTCTGACTAAGAAGAGGTTTGTTAGGGCATCATACATCTTCTTCAATGAGTCAAGATGAGAGATGTAGGGTATCAAGTGGTCTTTTACAGAGTCCACTATGATACTCATGGAATTGATGTCACCGTCTTTGAACTTCTCCATAACTGCAATGTTCTGTGGTTCCTTCTCTTTTCCTTCTTCAAACATTGGTTCCATGAACTTTCCTTTCACGATATCCAGCACATTATTCTTGGCAAGGATGAGGTCAATCCTTGTCTTCCATGATCTGAATTTAGAGGCTCCATCTAACTTGTTCTCTGACTTCATAGAATAAGTCATGGTTTCTTTGACTTGGTCAACCCTAGATTTGACCAAAAACTCAAACTTGACGTCTTGTCTTGATGAGAGTATCAGGAGATGCGCTAGGCTAGGGCACACTGATATGTCTAGAAATTAGGTCAATCCCTTCACTCAAGGTGCCTCAATGAGAGGATTAAGGTTTCTGCAACTGCTCCTGCTAGTAACCCTAGCGGCAGTGTCTTGAAAGCTACTTCTACTAGTAACCCTAGTGGCAGTTCCTCAGCGAGCTCAATATCCTAGCGACTATGTTTCCTTCCAGCATTTAGACTGAATGAAGGAGGAGTGGGCCCATAACCTGTTAGAATATAATGGATGTGCTCATTTTACCATTGACAATATCTCTATTGTCACCCAACCATAGGCCGAAGCCACCCTCCAAGCACCTTAACCTTGATAGAAAATCACTCCGGAAGCAAACCCTAGGCTAGATAGCCAAACAAAGGGTAGCGTACCTTTCCCCAAGGATAGCGCACCAACAAGAGTTGATCAGATGTTCCAAACCCTAGCCAAGAGATAGTCCAAGCCAAACGTGATATGCTAGTTGCAGTAACTACAAGGGCAGCTCTCCTCAAACCTGGGCACAAGACTGGGCACTGCAGTGCGCACAAGTTGTTTCTCTGCAATTCTGAGACTGCCCGCCAGAATGAGAACTGGCCTCCTATATTTATACTAATTCTAGATAACTTCTTGGACTGAATTCTCATTCTGGGTATCTGTCTGTTTAGTATGTATTATTATTTCTGGACGACTTCTTCTTTTGGAGGCTAATAACCTAATATAAATTATCTTCTTGAGCCGACAAGTCTTCTAGGGTTATTAGTCAACTCATTAGGGTTTCTTCTTGCTTCCCGGAGTATTCTATCCTCATCAGGTTTACACGTGGAGGTAAATACCTCTCGCAGATATCATAATATCAACATAAATAACTAAGGAATGGCCCGCAGAGCTCCTTATCCCTGCGGACCCTGCAGAAATGTCTGATCCTGAACTAATCAGAAGCCCAGTAGTCGCTCGTGAAGGACATGATACACCTGGAACTAGCAGAAGGAAGAAGACAGAAGAGGTCCAACAGTTGAGCAGTGAATCAGAAGAAAGTGCTTCAAAATCACCTGGAGGAGGTGATGATGAAGTAGATAAAGAAGAGAACAATGGAAAAGAATATCAGCAGAAGCAAGGCAAAGTAACATCGCCACAGAACCCCCCTAGTGGCAAAGAGTCATCCAACAAAAGAAAGGTTTCCCCCACAAAACCTACATCGTGGAAGAAGTCCAAAGCTAGTAAGACCAAGCTGCAGTCTGTGCTCATGCTCGATGACTTCGATTTCATCATTGCATCTATATCAGATGCCTCGAAAGATCTTCTGCATATAAATGAAGCAAAAAAGGAAACCATGTATGAAAGGCTTGAAATAGAGCTAAGAGGAGTACAACAAGCCCTTCACTCCAGACATGCAGTATCTACTGCGCCCCCGCCATTAGAAGAAGAAGGGTTGGGAGACGAGCCTACCCAACTCCACAAAATAGCCGATGTGACCGAAGCTCGCCTTCGTCATGCCCAGGAAGAGAAAGAACATGCCACTGTGGCCTTGAAGCAAGAACAAGAGGAGGTGAAAGAGAAACACAGGGTTGTGTAGCAAGAGAAGGTTTCCCTCCAAACAAAATTTGAAGAGGAGAAAGCACAGATCCAGCAAGAGAATGAACAACGACTCGCAGAGCAGGTTGGAGTAAAAGAAGCAGTCATCAAAGCACTTCTCTCTGTGACGGGCTTAGAGAAAAAGGAGGAAGACCTAGTGGAGCATCAAGTAGTGAAGCTTGCTGAATCCATTCAGCAGCTTCAACAGAGAATAATAGATCTAGAGCTACAGATAGTGCCAAACACTTCATAGGACATGTGGGATCAAAGAGAAGCAACTACTCGGAGTGCAATTGAGAGGATCAAGACCTTCACCATGGAATGTAAACAGCTCAGTGACTATAGTGCGCAAAATTATGAATGACTTACTGAGGATCCTGAACTAAAGACACTGGAGTCCCAACTCTAGGAGGAAAAACAGGAAGCAACAACAATACAGGCGCAGTTGAAGCTCTTTTCTGCAGTTGAGAGAATGAAAAGATCCCAGGAACAACGCACTGTTCAACAGCAAGTCCACGCCATACAGAGCAAAGTCATGGAAGTGACTCAGAGGCTCCAGCCAATCCAGGATGTAGCTTGCCAACTATTTGAGGAGATTGAAGGATGAGGAGCAGAACTAGAACAAGTAGTCATTATAGTTGAGCAACGCTTGGAAGGACCTGTGAACGAGGTAGTTCTTCAGGAGTTCGTCGAGCAGGAGGCCTTGGCACAGCAATAGGTCAAAGCAGCTCGAGCCAAGCTCGAGGCTTTTGAGGCAGTATTAACCAAAACAAAGTGACTTGGGATGAGTCACAGGTGAGTGTTGGGAGCCTATTGGCCCTTGACCAAGTTTTGGAGATCCTTGGTCAGGTTTGACCTATTTTGGGACTTCGACAGGCTATCAAAGGTGGAGCGCAAGTCGAAGTGGAGATCGCGGGATCTCGGCCCCTTGTTTAGGGATTTTTGGGTTTTGGGATTATGTAATGGGTATGGGGATGTCGGCCCATGGGTTTACCCATCTTTAGGGCCCTTTTTGTAATGTATAAATAGATATCTAGGCGAAGTAGGAAGAGGCAATTGAGAGGCCATTGAGCTAAGTGTGGATAATAGGAATGCTCTATACACATTGTGTTGAACACTTGCGGAAGCTAAGTGCAAGTGATTGTAAGAAGCTTATGTGCAGATTGTAAGAAGGCTTTATGCTGTGGCCTAACTCAGGGAAGGAGGATCTGGTGAGGTGCGCGCAAATCTCTTGTCTTCTTTGGAGTAGGATTTTGATGCTATGTGTTTGTAAGAAGCTTGACAGAAGATAATAAAGAGAAGAAGAGTTGGTGGACGTAGCCCCAGGCTGGGGGTGAACCACGTATATCCTGCATTGTGGTTTATTTGTGCATTATGGTTGTTTTATTGTTCATATGATTAATGTTTGGTGCAATGATGTATCCTTAGATGAAGATGATATCTTAGTGCCTAATGATGTGAATAAGATGCTAGATCTGATCTGTTTCTTTTTGTTAAATGCTTGAATGTGTAGATCTGGTTGAATATTGCGTTACTCTGTAATTAGGGTTTTATCTGCGAAGTAAATACTGGTTAATGCTAATGAAGGATAACTGCTAAGTGTTATGTTAAGGTGTTGTAATCACAGATCTGTGTCCCAGCTAGGTTGCAGACATCTGAGTTATGCAACCCCCCCTGCCTCTACCTCGGGTGAGACTTCATCTGCTTCGCAGGTGTTGCCGAAAGGGCCGGTAGTTAGGGTTTTTTTGGTGCGTTGTTGAAGCATTGAACCCTCGGTCTGCCCCTGTGCCAACAATATTGAAAAACCCTTTTTTTCTAAAACATAAAAGATCCACCTTTTACTTTTTACCAAAGGATCCACCTCACCTTTTTATATTCTAGAAAAAGATCCACTCACCTTTTTATATTATATCCCGCCTTTATTAAAACTCACCTCCACTTTTTAAATATCCACTCAAGACCATGTCCTATTTTGAATAAGACAAAAACCCTGCGACTATTAGAAAGTGTCGCACCTTGTTGAAGGATAGGCTATGACGATTTTCTCGGGCACTTTGCAAATTGTCGCACTGTACTACTCAGAACCTGCGACGATGTCGCACTTTGTACTACTCTGCGTCTGCGACGATGTTGCATTCTGTACTACTATGTGCCCGCATCATTGTCAAAATATTTCCAATTTCTGATGTGTGCCTGTGACTGTCGCACTTTGCCACATGGACAACTTGCAACGGTGTAATAAAACTCATCCTAGGTTGATCCACTTCACTCGTCTCGGCTCATCTCGGTTAACCTGCTCTTCGATCCAGTGACCAAATTCTCTTCTCCTTCGCTTTCTGCTCCTTCAACTCTAAGCTCCGATACCACTTGTTGGGCAGCGGAAGAAAAAACATAGTATAAAACAAAGCGTAAACAAGCAAGATCAAACACACATTAAACCAAACAGAACAATCCCACAATTTGACACAATGATTTAAGTGGAAACCCAATGAGGGAAAAAACCACGGGCAATGATAGTCGATATTCTTATTATTCAAGGGAGAATTACAATAGTCAATCTCAGGTATACAATCATCCTCTCCTCACACTCACTCACACAGCTTGCTCTCACACTCTTCACACATTGCACTCACACCTCTATGGGTATGCTCGCATATATAACATCTACCACTCAGTTACAACTTCTATAACATCTATGAGGAAATTAATTGGCATGTTTACAACAGTCTATGCTCAGATTATCAAGGAAAGACTTGTTATCTCCGCGAGTGTGGTTCTGACTGTCTTCAAAGAGTTTGGAACATGTCCATCTCCGCGTTTCCACTTGATCATCCATTCAAATTTGATTGATCGAGGATAATTTCGATATGCATCAGCTCTCCATCTCGATGTTTTGATACCCCAAAACCTAAATGGAGTTGCGACCTTGAAACAAGCGCTCATGACCACAACCGCTCCGGGTCACCACTGGACKTTGTGGCAAGAGCTCCAAACTCATCGCTGGGGTTAAGGCAAACTTTTCTGCTTCCATCGCTAGGGTTAATAACAAGTATTCCGATTTCTTCATTGGAGTTGATGCCGAGGGATCCGAATTGGTCGTGTGAGTTTAAAGTAATACCTACGGCTTGAAATGCCATAGTTCCTATGACTATCTTTAATGAGTATCGAGCAAACCCTAACTTCTCTAGTTCAAACAAGCTCAGAATAAAGGTAATGGCGTTCTCGAAGAATATTGAGAATTTCCCTTCATAGTTTTATCTCATTCATTCTCATTGACCGTCTTCATAACAAATGGGTGCCGCTTTCCACTGTTGATTGATGGAAAGAAGTAATTTCCCAGAGTTATTGAACTATATGAATCGTATCATTGGCACTTTTCACAAATGGATCTACGATTTTCCTTAATAGCATTTCACCAACTCGATATTGAAAAATGAATACGTTCCTGTGCTATGCTTATTGTTTATCGTCTCTGTCATGGGGAATAATGTACTCATAATGCTGATAATTTTGTGGTCACCATAAGTGCTACTTGATATCAGGGATTAATACCCTCTCAAGCAGACGAAAATATTAAAAGAGTTATATTTTACAATCAACATTACTCTCTCGGGAGATGACTCATAGGTACTCATTTTCCAAGGCTCAAATAATGTCTGAAGCGGCTTGCAACTGAGCACCAGTGCGTGGAAAACGGAAGAGATCCCAGTGCTTTCACGGTCGGATTTCTTCATGGCGAGTCTGGATTTTTTCATCAAGGGTATGGCTGTGAAAGACTAGTAACAAATGATTACCTCCGTTTTTAGGGTAAAATCCGGTTAACACCCTCGGCTCTGTCCGCGAGTATTGTGTGTCGGATTTTATTCAGTCATAGCACTCATGCATACCGTTGTCATTTATGAAGCTCTCATTTTACTCTATACAACGATTTTAACCTTAGCCAGCACATCATGGGCTAGTGGATTGGTACGGTGTTTCGCTGATGCTTTTCCCAAATTAAATTATGTTAGTCAGTGTGCCATCTATGATATATAGGCTCTTAGATTGTTCAAGTATTTTCTAGGAGTTCGGAGGATTGAATTTCTTGTGAAGTGTGTTTTAGAGCCAGTGCAAGACCATTAGGTGCTATGGTCAACCCATATAATGCTAGGTGATGTTTTCACAATGAATATTTAGTCATAGCATCAAGAAACGCAAAGCAAACAAGTTGGTACTATGTGTGCGAAGAAAGTTACTTGTGACATCACAAACTTGATTACAAGTGTAATATGGAGTAGGTGAGGTACGGTAGGCAATCAGTGACCAACTATTTAGATAGGCATGCATTGGAATACTAAGAGCGGGGGATGAATCAATATTAGCACTTTTTATCACTTTTAACCATATTATATAATCTTCAATTTAATCAACCTTATATCAATGTATCAATCAACAGTATGTCATCAATGTATCAATCAAAAATATATCATCAATGTATCATGAGAACATAAACATAAGCAGCATCACACCACACCAAATACACAGTACACCAGAATTTACATGGAAACCCAAATGGGAGAAAACCACGAAATGTTTTCTTATATATCAAAGATTATATTCATTGGAGACACCAACTTCTCATTTCTCCAGCTACAACTAGAAGGAGGCTACGACCCCCTATTTATAGGCTCTAGCCTAAAGGAAGCTACAACTCTTTGAATTCTTTGTCTCCAACCAGAAGGAAGCTTCAATTCCTTGTGTTTTCTGACACCAACTGAAAGGAGGATACAACCCCCTTTCCTTGTCCCATCCTGCCTCCCTGAAATATAAATGTAGACCAACTATCATACCACTGTCACTGTCATAATATCTGTCACTGCCACTGTCACCGTCACTGTCACATCAACCTGTAACATGTTGTTGTATTTGACCTTTCACTGTCACTGTACCATCAACATGTAGTTGTCACTGTATCATCAACCTTCTATACTAAAACATGTTCTATACCATGCATCAATTGTGTATCAACAATGCATCAATCATGTACCATAAGATAGGCCAAGTGTAGATACCACAACATCATAAATCATGTACTAGAAAAACAACCACATATAAAACCAATACCATATACCAGAGCATCAATCATGCATATACCTGTACCATATCATCAATGAATAGCCTCAACGAACCAAGGCATATGCCACATGCATATGCCACCATGCATCAAGTTTATACCTCAACCATACATCCACAATTGAAATATGAACCATACCAATCATGTCATAGCTAGCTACAAGAATATACCTCTATCAACCATGTCGTCAAGATTTACCTCAATCATGTGCCAAACCAACCATACCTCAAACATGTATCATACCATGACCAAGTATAACCATCACAACAAACACATAATCATACCAATACCTCTGCAGCTGACCTGATACATAGTAGATCTGACCTGTAATCTCACTTCTGACTTCTGGGACCTGGTATTAGAATAAACCCCAAATTTGTCTTGTCCTCACAGGACTAATACATCATGTCATGCGGGGCTTTGTGTGACGAGCCCTAAGAAAACCATGGGGGTGCCTCGCAGGACACCTGTGGTTTGACCCACGGGGGTCAACCAAACTAGGGTTTCCTCTGCGAAATTCACTCTCCTCTGCAACTCCGAAAATCCCACACTCCTCTCTTGTCACTACCTCACATTTCTTCATTGCTAACTTGCCAAATAGATCACTAGTTCACTAGAATATATTCAATAGAATATGTGAGTGAATGTACTTCTGAATGACTCCTTGAGGTGTATTTATACTTTTGTTGGGTAACCTATTTCCTTAAACTTAGGGGATTCTTAACTTTCTTGTTACAACCACTTTAACCTTTCATTAAAGACTTGTAACCAACTAGGGGCTTCTTGACCATTCTTCGGGGCTTCTAACTTCATAAGGTCATGACTCCTCGTCCATGAGGAGCTACGTGGCATACCACCTATCACCAAAAACGACATGACAAGGATTATCCATCCATGAGTGAGTTACCTGGGTTTACACCAACCTTCATGACTATTTTTCTTGATCAACTAAGGGTTACATAACCATTCCTTTGTGGCTACCAAACTTATTCAAGGGTTGACATCAATGACAACCAATATTTCAACAATATCCCCCTTTGGCATTGATGGAAACATTGTTGGCATGGTAACACTCATGTTCATGCTCATGCTCCTATTGTGACCATTTCCTGTGACCATTTCTCCCCCTGTCTTCATGCATCTGTTCTATGTTTCCATGCCTTTGTTCTCTCTCCCACTTTCACATCAATGGAAAAGGGTAATTCTCCTTTTTTCTCTCTCTCTCCCCCTATCTGCAAGCCTTTGTTTTCTCTTAATGGTGCTTCCTTGTGTAATAATCTAATGTACATGAAAAGAATTCAAAAGATTATTTACTTGTATTCTTCAATTCTCTTGCATCTCTCCCCCTGACTGACTGTGTCTAATGCCATGTGGATCACTAAGGGGAAAAAACTACTCCAAGTTTTTTTCGAAGATACTCAAAAGTCTCCCTCGAAAGGGGTTTGGTGAAGATATCTGCAATTTGTTCTTTTATCGCAATGCACTCTAGCTTGATGTTCTTCTCTATAACCTATTCTCGTAGAAAGTGAAACTTGATTGAAATATGGCTTGTTTTGGAATGCATCACTGGATTCTTAGAGATACTGATAAAAGTGGTGTTATAATATAGTATTGAAATGGGCTCATCATACTTCACTTGTATATCCTGCAAGGTTTGCTTCATCTAGAGCATTTGAGTGCAACATGTTTCCATTGCAATATACTATGCTTATGTTGTGGACAAAGATAGTGATGATTATTTCTTGCTCAATCATGATACCAAAAAATCACCTAAACAGAATGTTGCTTCACTTGTACTTCTTCTGATACAGGAGGATCTCTACACAAAGAATTAACTTCATGGACAAAATTATCAACTTTGCACACCATGGAGAAAAGTTCATTAAAATGCTCATTAATGATAAGTGGCAAATAACAATTAATTAATCGTGAATGATTTAATTGTAATAAATGAATAATACTTGAATTGAGTTGGAAAATCTCACGTATTATTCATTTCTTTGTAAAAATGGGAAATTAGTTGTGAACAAATTAGTTTCCTAATTTTAATGGGAAAAAAGAGAAATACTTGGAGTGAGTGGAAATCTCACGTATTATCCAACTCACAAATTAGTTTCCTAATTTTAAGAGGGAATTAGTTTCCTAGTCTTAGGGAGGAAGTTAAGGGTCTTATTAGTTGGCTTGGACTCTTCCTCACTTTATTACAAGTGGATTCCTAGTCTCAAGGAGGAAGTTAAGGGTCTTTCTCATTTTTGTCGTGGGGTAGGTACTAGATCCTAAATGCATGGATCTTATCTTTTTGGATAATGGAGCTAGGAAAAGTTATTTCAACTCATTTATTGGGAGAGATTAAAAAATACATTTTGAAGAAGGCTATTAGAGGATTTTTGGAGGCTCTTTTGGAGAGCTCTTTGAGGAGAAAAATAAGAACTCATGCTTGTGGTTTGTATGTAAGCCCTTTTTGGGAGAGTCAAGCCCCTTTTGGGAGAATATAATCCTTCTGGTGTCTGAAGAATTGTGCCACCTTTTTGTGAGAATATTTCACCCTTGTCAAAGGAAGGATAATGAATCGATTCATATTCCAACGGATCCAGAGATGTAGCCATACTGGTGAACTCCATTAACAATGGTGATCTCCCAAGTAATGTGTTGTTATTTTATCTCATGTTTCCTTTTGCATGCTTTATTTCCGTAGTTAAGTTGTTGGATGCATTAAGTAATGATGCATGTGATTTAATAAGCTTCTTCACCAAGTTATATTCAATTTGGATTCAATCCTTCCTAAACACATCACTTCACCTTTTAACGCAATCAAATTCAATTAAAATGATCTTAAATATGACCTTTAATGGAGTGGCATAGAACCAAGTAAAGATTGTTAATAGTGTCACCCTGGTCTCAGATCAAGTGGTATAAGAGAAAGATTGACATGAATTGCAATATTTGAAGACAAGATGGAAAAAGTATCGAAGAATGCATGGCTTTGTGATCTTGAGTAAATCAACCAGAGCATTTGTTAAGTACCAAATATCAATATAGCATAGAAAAACCTCAGAAAAAGTACTCAACGCCTTGAAAAAGAGATAATTTCAAATAATAAGCCTCTTCGAGGGGGAAACCTCCTTTTACCCCACTTAAATGTTCAAGTACAAGATGAT
>JASDQU010105875.1:175163-186301 GCA_032191745.1 Picea mariana
GTGTTCATCGGGGTGCCAATACATTCTGCAATACTTCAATGTACAACAATTGTCCAATCATCTTCGAACAAATAATGATCATTGATATACAATCATGTTCATTTATACTTGTGAGATTATGATACACTCTACACCATCTCGACGCATTGCAACCATCGAAAATATCCCTCATTAACTCTGTGACTGTCGATCTATACTATGGCATATGTCTCAATGAGGCACTAAGCCCCTTCTTAGTCATGTGACCAAGCTCCAGGTCTATAAGCTAATCCTTTCTTCCAAATTTCCCAGGCTTTATTCCTTTGGTTAACCCATGAGATGTTCCCAGTGCGAAATATCCTCTCAATTGTTGATGTTTTTTTTGAATGGATGGTTGGGTCTGCATCTCGAAATATAGTCAAAGACCTTGTACCAGTCGTTGATCAATTTCCAAATTGACGACATCAATCTATCCTTGGACTATTTCAACTTTTATTCTCAGTCGTTGATCATCACTGTGAAGGACGATCTAGATCTCGTCTCACAATTTTCTCTTCGGAGTAATTTTGAAAGCGCAACTCAGAAAGATCGGAAACTGCTTCCTCGATGGACGATAGATCTCTCTTCTATGCATGTCCCGATGGACGATCTATATTTTTCACGTTCATTTCGATCGGATCTCATCGTTAAAATCTCTTACGCTAATTCACTCTGAAACGTCCACTCCGATGATCTTTAACCTTCCTCCACAGACTCTGAATGTTGAAAGCCTCTCCACCGTTGATATGTCTGGACCTAATGGTGATGGATCACCATCATGATCTCACTTCGCCATGCCTATTCCACTACCCTCAAATGTGGATGCCACATGTCAACCTCTTACTTGTTAATTTCACTACCACGTGTCGCTTACTCATTCGTCCACGTTACCACCATGTGTCACAATTTCATTCATTGATGCCACATGTCCTGGTCTCTGTCAACTACCACGTGTCTCTTTCTAATTGCCAAAAAATATTTTTCGATCCTATGTTTGTCGGAGTGTTGTAACAAACTCCCTAAACTGTACTCTGAAATGATCACTTCAAAGGTTAATAAGATGTTTCCACATGTCACCTCCTTAGCCTTTGATCTGTCTACTTCAAATGGATCTCAGCCATTTATTTCTCCTCTATTGTCATACCAATCACAACTACAAGGAATATTCTTCAATACCTTCTATTGATGTTGCGCAACTTTCCCATTCCTATGGACGTCGAATGATATGATATCGAAAGGAATATTCTCTTCGATGCTCTTTCTTCGGAGTGTTGGAACAGACTCCAAAATTTGAACTCTGAAATGTTTTCCCACCGTCACATCAAAATTTGAACTCATACTTCTTTTGACTGTTCGATCTGATGGAGATTATCTCCCAGATTTAATCACAATCATTGATTTCTACACTTTTGCAGCTTATGTATTTCGCATAGTTGGGCTCTGATCTCACATTCAATTTTTGCAATTACATTCACTTGTAACTCTCTGCTCTTGATTTCTCTTTGAATCACTTCACCATGATTTCAAGTGTTACACGATCTTGACTTATCTTGAGTTTGGTTCATCAATCAATTTCTAATTCAATATTGTTGCAAATCTTTATTGAGCGTGGTGATTCCACTGTGCTAAATCCAACTCATATAACTGCTCCATATTGAAGAATCACAATATTCCTGTCTTTTGCATTCATTTCTTCATTTGACATCAATGAAAACACAATTTCCAACAATCTCCCCCTTTGTCATTGATGGAAACTAAGTTCATCAGCTATAAGTCTCCTTATTTTTGTTCTCATCTAAGTTGATTGCTTCCTTGTAAGATCTCCTCCTTTCTTTTTACTCTCCCCTTTTGACATCAATGGTAAAGGGTTTATGTATTTGAAATTTCTTCATTGTAGCCAAAAATCTTCTTGGATTTATACTTCTCCCCCTAAGCCTGTGCATTTTTCTCTTTTTGTAGCTCCCCCCCCCGAGTTGATGCTCTTCCGTACATTGTATTTTTATGTTATGTAACCAATAATCTTATGTACTCTCCCCCTGAGATTTTGGTCATGTTGAGCTCCCAACAACTTTAGTTGAAGCTCTTACTGAGAAATGGGAGTGACTCCCATCTTCTATTAGAGATACTCAAATGTATCTCTAGGTAGGGGTTTTGTAAATATGTCTGCTATTTGTTCCTTGGTAGGAACATACTCCAACTTGATAGTCTTATCATTTATCTGTTCCCTCAAAAAATGATATTTCATTGGGATATGTTTTTTTTTTTAGTGCATCATTGGATTCTTTGAAATATTTATAGCGTCGGTGTTGTCGCATAGTATCAAAATTGGCTTCTTGTATTCTATTTGAATGTATTGTCGTGTTTGTTATATCCATAGAATTTGTGTACATCGGGATGTTGTTGCAATGTACTCTACTTCTGTTGTTGACAATGAGATTGAAGACAATTTCTTGCTTAGCAAAGATACTAAACAATTTCCCAAGAAGAATTCTCCTCCACATGTGTTATTCCTGTCATCAACACTTCCTACCCAGTCTGCATCAGTATATGTTGTTATAGTAAAGTATTCTCCTTTTGGATACCATAATCCAAAGTCCAAARTACCTTTAAATATCTAAATATTCATTTAACGACYTGTACATGTGTTTCCTTGGGTGCAGCTTGAAACTTCCAACTAGTCCTACTGCCTGCATTGTGTCTATCCTTGAAGTTGTCACATAAAGTAGGATGCCTATCATTGAACTGTACAAATATTGATYAGTTTCCTTAGATTCATTCTCCTTGATGAGATTATATCTAGTGACCATGGGTATGCTGACAGACTTACAATCTCCCATCTTAAACTTCTTGCGCATCTCCTTGTTGTATTTGGTCTGATAGATGAATATGACTTCAATAGTTTGAGTAATCTACAGTCTCAAAAAGGATGACAATTCTCCAAGCATGGACATCTCGAATTCCTTTTGCATTTCTTCTACAAAATTTTGTCTCATTTCATCATTATTACTTCCAAATATAATATCATCTACATACACTACAATGATCAACATTTTTCCATTATTGATTTTGATGTAGAGATTGTTGTCTATTGTTCCCTTTTTGAAGCCTTGATGTTGCAAGTTCTTGTCAAGTCTTGAGTACCATGCTCTGGGGGCTTGCTTTAATCCATATAGTGCTTTGTTTAATCTGCAAACATAGTTTTCATTTTCTGACAATAGAAATCCTTCAGGTTTTTCTATGTACACTTCTTCCTCTAGGTCTCCATTCAGGAATGTTGACTTGACATCCATTTGATATACTTTGAAATTCTTAAAGCTTGCAAATGTCAAAAACTTTATAATGGCTTCTAATATTGAAATAGGTGAAAATGTTTCTTCAAAATCAATTCCTTATACTTGAGCATATCATGTAGATACCAGTATTACTTTATTTCTTACTACTTTTCCATCTTCATTCAATTTATTTTTGAACACCCATTTAGTTCCAATCACATTTTTATATTTGGGTCTTGGGACAAGATCCCAAGTCTCATTTTTCTCAATCTAATTTAAGTATTCTTCCATGGAATTCACCCAATGATGATCATTCTGAGCTTCTATAAAGAATTTAGGTTCTGTTTGAGACAATAGAGAGAGATTCATCTACTCAGAGTTGTTTTCCAATTTCCTCCTTGTACGAGTTCTAGCATCTTTGTTACCTAGAATTAAATTTCCTAGGTGATTCTTTTGTACAAACCTTGATGGTGTTTGTGTATCTTGGTGTTTCTCTGATTCTATCTCTTCTTCTTCATTTTCTTGTTCTTCTTCCTCTTTTTCTTCTTCATTTTTTTTCTCTTCTTCCTCCTGTTCTTCATTTTCTTGTTCTTCTTCTTCATGTTCATCTTATTCTTCTTTAGTATACTTGGTTTCTTCATCTATTCTGACATTAATACTTTCAAAAATATTTTGCATCCTTTTATTGTAACACCTATAGGCTTTTATTTGTTATGAGTATCTAAGAAAGATTCCTTCATGTGATCTAGAGTCAAATTTTCCTAAGTCCTCATCATCTTGTTTGATGTAACACTTGCTCCCAAAAATCGTGAAGTGTTTGATAGATGTTGGTCACCCTTTCCATAGTTCATAGGGTGTCGTTTCACTATTGGTTATGATATGTCCTCTATTTAGGATATAGACAGTTCTATACACTGCTTCTCTCCAAAAACATTATGATAGACCTACTTCATTTATCATCATTCTAGTAATTTCTTGTACATGTCTGTTTTTCCTTTCAACAACCCCATTTTGTTGAGGAGTTCTTGCTGTTGCATATTTCTTTTTTATTCCATGTGCTTCACATAGTTATATAAAATCATTGGATGTGAATTCACCTCCATTGTCTGACCTTAAACACTTGATTTTCATCTCTATCTCATTCTCAACTAGATCTTTGAATGCCTTGAATTTGTCAATGCTTGAGATTTATTTTTGAGAAAAGTAACCCTAGTCATTCTTGTAAAATTATCAATGAGTAGCATAACGTACCTTTCTCCTTGCAAGCTTCTATTCCTTGTTGGTCCACACAAATCTGTGTGTACAAGTTCCAAAGGCTTGCAAGTTGTATATTCCTTTATTTTGAAGTTCACCCTTGATTGTTTTCCATGTTGACATGCTTACAAATAATACTTGAGGGTGTTGTGATTTTTGGCATGTCTCTTACTTCTTGTTTGGTACTGATTTTTACCAGATTGTCAAAGTTCATATGACCTGTTCTTTTGTGCCACATCCAACTTTCATTTGTTTGTCCTATAAAACACTTTTCTCCATTGATTTCATTAAGAGCATATTAGTTATTTGGGGTTCTGATTCCTTTTGCTATCAACTTGCCTGAGTCTATTTTTCTGATCTCACATTCTCGAGAGTTAAATATGAGATTGTGTCCCCGATCACACATCTGGCTTACACTGAGAAGATTATGTTTAGATCTTCAACACACAAAACATTTTCTACTTTAGCCTTTCCATTGTCAAGGTTGATGGTGCCTTTTCCAACTATATTCGATCTTCCATTGTCTCCTAAGGTAACATTGACCTCATTTTTATCCAAGGTGATAAACGTTTTTTTATCTCCTGTCATATGACTAGAGCATCCACTGTTGATAACCCACTTATCCTTATTTTTCTAAGCACAAAGAGTTGTTTGAATAAACAAGGATTTTTCTTTCTTTTGTACTCAACTTATTTTCATTATAGGTCAGACTTGTTTGAAATTACTTTTGCGTTACTTTGATATATGTCCAAAATTATTACAGTTATAACATATGAGGTTGTAATTCATCAAGGGAGAAAATGAATTCTAATTTTTCCCTGAGAATCCCCGAGTATCATGGTAGCTATTCCTCATGTATTTTCTTCTTATACTTGTTCTATAGTTTATTTCTTTATGAAAAAATCGATTACAAGAATAACAATATCATAGAAAGAGTTTTGATACCTAGTCGAGTGATTCCATCTTGATGGGATAGTTTTCCATATTCGGTCTTTGTGAGTAAAATTTGTCTCTTGTGGATCATATTGTTATTCCCTTATGTGGTCTTCAGTTTTTATTGGATTTATGAGAGTGTCAACATAGCTATTGGTTCTTTCTTCTCTTGGTTGTTATGAAGATTTTGATGATTTTCCATGGACAACTTCCTTCCCGTTACTGTATCCAAGATCCCTTCTGTTAGATGGTGCTCTTTGATGATTTAAGATTTCATCTAGAACTATAGATCTTATTGTTGAGTTCTCCAACTTCTTTCTCAGGTGGACTATCTCACATTCAAGAGTGTTGTAGATCTCTTCTTTTTCTTTCAGTTGAGCCTTTAAAACTTCTTCAATCTTATTTTCTTCTTCTAATTGAACCTTCAATGTAATTATTGTATTATTTGTGTCCTTATAATCATTTTCATTCTCTTTATATTTATGTAGCTTCCACTTTTTCTTTCTATTCTTGTCCTTAATTATATAGTTTTATTCTAGAGCACTAATGAATTCTGCTTCAAGATTTACTTATGCATCTTTAACATATTTGTTTTCTTCTATTGAGTTGGCATCTTCATCTGTTTGTGTTTCTAGACCCATAAAGAGAATCTTGTCTACTTGATTGTCACTATCATCTGATGAGTTGTTGTCTTTGTTGATATATAGATTCTTCCTTTGTCAGTAAGGCTTTTTGTTCTTTTCAATCTTCCTTTTGTTGGTTTTATTGAAATTAAATTCTTCTTTTACATCGATATTTGCATAACGACATTTATGAGAAAAGTGTCATATTTTTCCACAATTAAAACATTTGAAAGGGAGCTTACCTGTGTATCTGCATTTGAGCTTCCTGATAAAGTTTTCTTCTTCCTCATCCAGTTCGTTGTCTGAGCAGTCACTTATCTTGCACTCTGTCCTCTTTGATGCTTTAAAGGTTGTTTCCTTCCTCTATGTTCTTGGTGGGTTATCTTGTTCTATTCTCATTTCATATGTAGTCATTGCTCCATGCAACTCATCCATTGCTAGTTTTTCCAGATCATTCATTTATTCAATAACTGATATTTTGGGATTAAATCTTGAGGGAAGTGACCTGGGCACCTTCTGTACGACGATAGCTTCTTCAAAATATTCTCTTAATCCTTTGATAGAGTTGACAACCTCGTTCACATGAATAAGATAGGATGCAATGTTCTCTTCTTCATTCATTTTGAGAGTCTCAAATTTTCCTTTATAGACTTGTAGCTTTTCTCTCTTGACCTTCTCATCTCCTTCATAAATTGTTTGTAGTTTGTCCCACATCTCTCTAGTTGAGGCAAAGTACATGACTTTGGTATATACATATTTTTTCAATCCGCAAACAATGAAATTCCTGGCCTTCGAATTATCATTACTGAGCCTAATTTCATTCGTATCAGTTGGAGGAGTGTTTGGAGATTTGTAACCATTTACTACTAAATCCCACACATCATATCCGAGAGACATAAAAAATGATTGCATTCTAACTTTCTAGAAGCATATTTTGATCCATTAAATCTTGGGGATTTTTTTGTGGAGAGCCCTTCTTGTTCCTCCATTGCGGGGATTCACCTTCCAACGGTTAGGTTGTTCTTGAAGGAACCTGCTCTGATACCAATTGTTGGAATACTGAGAGGGGCGTGAATCAATATTACAAAATCATTATTTCTTTATTTTACCACAACTTCCTTTTATTCAAAATATGTTATTTACCAACAATTAATCATGCAATTCACAGTACACATAGATTTAACTTAGAAACCCAAAATGGGAGAAAACCTCAAAAGTTTATTTAAAATATTTGTAAGCACCAACTTACAACAAACACCAATCTGCAATAATTTTTGCAGGCACCAACCTACAAGAGACACCAATCCCCTTATTGAGCACCAATTCATTCAGTGGGCACCAACCCATATGATTATTGTTCATAGGCACTAACCTATGGGAGACATCAATCCCCTTCTTTGCTCCACCCTGCCACCCTGAAAATATTTGTAAATAATAGGCTATGTCAGAATACCTCTCCAGCATGCTTCATCCTCTATGTCATCAAACCTTATATCATCTTTATCTCTTCCATGCTCTCATAAGAACCTCCAAGCCTCACTTCTTCACACTCCTTACATGATACAAACACACACTACAAAATTTGATTTAGGTATATTTATTTATACAAATCGTGTACTTATGGGTTTTTCCACAAGAATAAATCTATGGGGTCGACTCCAACTTCCTTGAAATTAGGCTCCATCAAGTCAGGATACAAAACCCTCCATGAAATCTGGTTTATGTTCCTTCTGTTGCATGCAATCTGGTTCAGTGATCCTCAACACTCAACCATTGTTCGATCTCATCCTGTATTTAATCTTATCCATTGATTTACACTTGTGTTCATCAGGGTACCAATACATTCTACAATACTTCAACGTACAATAGTTGTTGGATCATCTTCAAACAAATCATGACCATTGATCTACAATCGTGATCATCTGGAATTGTGAGATTCCGATACACTCTACACCATCTCGATGCATTACGAACCATCAGATCTATCCCTCATTAACTTTGTGACCGTAGATCTATTCTATGGCATAGGTCTCATTGAGGTGTTAAGCCCCTTCTCGGTCATGTGACCAGGATCTAGCTCCACGAGCTAATCCTTTCCTCCAAATTCCGTAGGATTTATTCCTTTGGTTAACCCATGAGTTGTTACTAGTGTGAAATATCCTCTTAGTCGTTGATTTGTTTTTTGAATGGACGGTTGGGTCTGCATCTCAGAATATAGTTAAATACCCTGTACCATTCGTTGATCGATTTCCATATAGAAAAAAATGATATCTCCTCAGAATATTTCAACTTTTATTCTCAGTCGTTGATTGTCACTATGAAGGACGATCCACATATCGTCTCACAGTCTGGTCTTCGGAGTAATTTTGAAAGAGAAACTCAGAAATCTCTTAAACTACTTCCCCAATCGATGGTAGATATTGCTTCTATGTGTGTCCTAATGGAAGGTCTGTATTTTTTTCATCCATTTCAATCAAATCTCATCGTTGGGCTCTCTTACGCTAATGCACTATGAAATGCCCACTCTGATGATCTTTCACCTTCATCCTTGAACTTCTAATGTTGAAAGCCTCTCCACTGTTGATCTGTCTGAACCTAATGGTCATGGATCACCATCCTGATATCATTGTGCCATGACTATGCCACTTCCCTCAAACATGGATGGCACATGTCAACCTCTTACTCATCAATCCGACTGCCACGTGTCATCTTTTCATTCGTCCACGTTACCACCAAGTGCAAAAATTTCATTCACT
The DNA here is from genome assembly GCA_032191745.1 of Picea mariana. Taxonomy (NCBI): domain Eukaryota; kingdom Viridiplantae; phylum Streptophyta; class Pinopsida; order Pinales; family Pinaceae; genus Picea; species Picea mariana. The sequence continues at coordinate 184,020 of JASDQU010105875.1, forward strand.
AATGCCATGTGTCATGTTATTTGTCAACCACCACGTGTCTCTTTCTGATTGCCATAGAATATTATTCGATTCTCTGGATTTGAAGTGGTGGAAATTCCCTAGTTCTTATTGATGCCGAATGAATAGTATCAAAAAGAAATATTCTTTGATCCTATGTCTGTCAGAGTGTTTTAACAAACTCCATAAACTATACTCTGAAATGATCACTTTGAAGGTTAATAAGATGTTTCCACGTGTCACCTCCTTATCCTTTGATCTGTCTACTCCGAATGGATCTCAGCCATTGATTTCTCCTCTATTATCATACCAATCACAACTATGAGGAATATTATTTGATACCTTCTATTGATGTTGTGCAACTTTCCCATTCCTATGGATGCCGAATGATACAGTATTGAAAGGAAAATTCTCTTCGATGCTCTTTCTTCAGAGTGTTGGAACATACTCCAAAATTTGAACTCCAAAATGATTTTCCATCATCGCATCAAAATCTGAACTTGGACTTCTTCTGATCATTCGATCTGATGGAGCTTGTCTCCTAGATTTAATCACAGTCTTTTATTTCTACACTTTTGTAGCTTATGTATTTTGCACAATTGATCTTTGATCTCACATTTGATTTATGCAATTACATTCTCCTGTAACTCTATGTTCTTGATTTCTCTCTGAATCACTTCGTCATTCAAATGTTACACAATCCTTACTTATCTCAATTTTGGTTCATCGACCAATTTCTAATTCAAGATTTTTGCAGATCTTTATTGAGCATGGTGATTCCACTGCACTAAATCCAACTCATATAACTGCACTAGATTGAAGCATCATAATATTCCCGTCTTATGCCTTCATTTATTCATTTGACATCAATGATAACACAATTTCCAACATCACTATCATTTGTTTTAATAATATTGTTAATATTGCATACATTGCATTCTTGTAGCACGGTTTCTATAGTTTGATTCCTGCAACATTAGAATAGTTCTTGCAGCATCTGTAATTTAAGATTCTTGCAACATCCATAGTTATGATTCCTGCAACGCTTAAAGATTTAATTAATGTTTCATGTGTTTAAGTGATCTTATTTTCGATAGCATAGAACTCATACTTGAATCAGTGGGATGAATTAGAGAGGTTTTACTTTTATGCATTATTGAGCCAATATCAGCTAATAAAGAGACTTGCAGAGTATTGTTAACCATATAATTTAACTTGGGGTTCTACTTATTAGTCCACAACTAGATAGTATTGGTCTCAGGTATTTGTGATCAAAGATTGTTTTGTTGAGATTTAATTTATAAAGGTGCATTCATGAGTAGTGATTGGATCTGTTAAAGGTGGGACTCTTAGAGTACTGTCAGTCATAGCCCAATTACATATGATTGGATTTCATTTCTACCTTGGGAGCTCACAATGGGTCTAACGAGCCTTGAATAACATCTCAAATTCAAGTATTGTTTTTTGTTTATAAGTTTCTTTTAATGGTTGTCTGTTGATTGATTATCTTAATAACTTCAAGGTTTTATCTCTACGTATATTTTTCCTTGCACCTCATAAGCTTACAAACTCAAATTGACAATATAATATATATGAATTATGAATGAATAATCCGACTAACATTTTTGGCGATGTTGTCACGAAGGTGTTGAAGGAGTAATTCCAAGAAGTGCAACTTTGGTATGGTTTCTTCTTTTTGTTGTTCATAAATTAGATATTTTTTCTGGTTTGTATAGGGCCCAGATTGAGTTGGTAAAATAGGAAGGAATAATTGTTTTGGTGATAGTGCATTTTTATATAGTGATATCATTGCATGATTTGGTAGCCTTATATGAATAGAGAAAGGCATAGAAAGGGTAGATACATTAAATGTAATAAGGAGGTTCCAAAATATGCTTTTGGTAGAAATGCGAGTACTTCCACATCTACTAACTCGTTGATAGGGAAGCGAATAAATAAAGCTTATGCATGTACAACTGTAAGAAATATTCCTGGGGTGAAACCTGAAGGCATATCTTATTCAAAAGAAGTAAATCCATCTAGACAGATTGCAACTGCAACCGTGGAGCCTCTAAACCCTCCAACATGTCATGTAGCAAAATCAATCATTGTTGGAGGAGAACAAAGAGAAGAAGAATTTAGGGTGATTATTGAACCATACATGATATTTAATCTCTTTGGAGGAGGAGAGATGGTAGATGGAGAAGCCATTGGTTCCACTCATGAAAAAACATTCACCTTTGAATTTCCCATTCAAGACCCTGGTGGCATTGCACACATGAAGC
>JASDQU010105875.1:186351-204512 GCA_032191745.1 Picea mariana
ACTTTACCAGACTTCCATGATCTGGAAAGTGAATATCTAGATACATTATTGTTTGAGTTCGATGTGATTTGTAGGAGCTATGATTACAGTTCCAATGGCCAGAATTTGAAATTTTTCCCAATTACTTTGAAGGGAGAAACACTCTAATGGTTTATGGGCCTCAGAGGAAATAATATTCAGACATAGGAAAATATGAAAAAGGTGTTTTTGAAAAAGTACTAGGACTACTGTAAGGCCAAATATCTCAGAGAGGAAATTTTCCAAATGATACAAAAAGAAGATGAGACTTAGGAAGACTATGTAGAGCATTTTAAATATAGTCTTCAGAGGTCAAAACAAGGGGAGATGAGTAAGGATACCCAGAGGACAATCCTACTTAAAGTAATTTGAGATGATGCTTTGGAAGTCCTGAACTTGATGGGACCAGGGAACATTCACCAAATGAAATTCAATGACATATGCAAACTATGCAGAAGATACTCAAGGGGAAATGCGAAGATTGGAAGGAATCCCAGAGATACTACTTCCAAAGTTGTGAAATCTGTTGCAGGGGTAGGAGTCACAAAGGCTGAGATTGGTAACTTATTTGAAAACTTCAAAACTGATATCATTAGTTCATTAATTTCTCATCTTGGTGTTTTACAGGTTAAAAGGAAGGAAGCAATGGATAAATCCCTGGTTGTATTTTTCCCAAAGTGCAGGGAGAAGCATCCTCCGAGAGAATTCCCACTAGAAAGTATTGAGCTTTGTAGAATTTGTGATTTGAATCATCCTACAAAAGACTGCCCCTCCCTATCAGGGCTGAAAGTAGTATATCAAGGAATAAAATGATCCACAAGCTCATTATATGCAATGGCACCTCAATGTCCATGGAAACCATGGACCATAGGTACGACTCCAAGCTTTGTCCTGCAATTTCCTTATTTTCATAATTAAATGTGGATTGCTTCAATCCCGTGGCAGCCATGGACACCTCAACCAACCCCTCTCCAACATTGGCAACAAGGTTGGCATGACCCATCCTATGAGGGCATGGACACCCTTCCTTATCCTACAATGAAAACATTTCCCTCATTTGTTCCACAACGTCCCCCACAACAAATAAATCAACCACATCAACTCCAATTACCCGCTCCTTCAAGTCCTTCAAATCCACCATGCCCCACACAAATCCTTGCTCAACCTATTCCCATTCCTAACAATAATAAAGAAGTACAACTTGCCTATAATGATAAACTGCAACATTTTCCAACTTTCTCTACCTATTGTATTTCACCTGCATCGCTATAGAAAATATGCATAAGGTCTAGGAAGGTTCTTCATCAAAATTCTTCAACAATTATTCAAGAAAATGAGGAGGAAGAAATCCCTACTCAATATGAAATATACACGAACAAACAAACACAACTTCAAACCCAGAATTAGTCTTGTTCAAGATTGAAATCAAACATTCATGAAGTACAAACACCACAATTCAACTAACCTCCATTTCTAGAAAGACTACAAATAGAAAAATTGATCACTCCCCCTGAATTCAAATTTGTTGCAGAACTTAAAAATCTTTGTGTCAAAATCCATTTACTCCAAGATTTGAGGGACATACCTATATACATGAAGACATTACGGGACCTCTGCATAAATGTAACGTACTGAGCCACCAGCAGGTCGGGCTATGCCACTTAAATATGCTGCAACACACCAAGCCACCAATAGGCGGGGCATGCTGTAGTCCCAAGACTCATTTCTCTAATATTATCTCGAAATCAAAGGAATGTTCAACAACATTAGAGGCATGAAAATCACATGCATTAATCAAGATCCATGCTACAACATAAAAGGGATAAACAACGTGCCATGCACAACAAATAACCAGTAGACAGGCACATTAAAAATACATATCTCAGAGATAATTAAATACACAACGGAAATAAACATTATATAGAGAACACATAGAGCACTTATCTTTCAAGTAACATTCACCAACTGGCTGCATACCAAAGATGTTCCTCCCAACCATATACATTGTTGTTCTTTTACTCTCAACAACAGGTCACCCCCAAGCTAGGGATATGAATCCACAAGGATGGGTCCTAGGCCAAGTCTAAACACACAACAATTGGATAACTATCTCTCTGGTTTCCCAAACTTACAACAAAATCCAAATTTCCATTTCTCTTTCCCCCTCAGCCTGCACCACCCAAAGAAACAAACACCCTTCTCTACCAAGCAGTCCCTTAGGCTGTCCCATTTCTCTCCAGGGCTCCAGTGCTACTGGTCAAGAAATATCCCTACTGGAACTCCAAGGGTTCTCATTTGTGGATAGTTCTATCTGAACTGCCATAGGTCTCATAACTAATAGGCCTCTCATCACTCAAGATATCACAGGCCTTTCAACACTCACAACAATCCAAAGTACACCAACTCTCTTCTACCCAGTCTGCACCACCTCAAGAGAATGGACCCCCTTCTCTGCCACATAGTCCCTCAGGTTTTCCATCTCCTTCCAAAGATCTAATGCTTCTGGTTAAGAATCTCCCTGTTGGGACTCTCGGGACTCACAATTTTGGACAGTTCTATCCGAACTGGCATGAAGCTCATGCACACATGCATCCATTCCCTCATGGAATGATCAATAATTATTACAACCATTCATCAATGGCTCTCCTCTTCCTGCCATTCGTTTCCATGCTCATCCCAAGAGCATACGAACTAGCAATAGTGAGTGAAGAGGAAATAATAACAAGGGAACAAAATGAACCAGGGGAAGAGCGAACCAGGGAAAGAACGAACCAGGGGAAGAAGGCAAATAAAAGGGAAGAATGACCCCCAAACTTCACCCAAAGCCATCCTCATGCAACCATTCGTATCCATGCTCAAACCAAGAGAACACGAGTTCATCCCGAGTGAAGGAAAAGGAAGAAGAAGAAGAAGAACCAGAGAGAAGAAGTGCACTAGGGAAAAGAAGTGAACCAAAGCAACCCCCAAGGAATGTTTATATAATCACAAGAACCAAGAACCACATGGCTTCCCTCAAGAATCCCATGTAACCACTTTTCTCCATAAAATAAATTATGGGTAAATAAAATAATAATAAAAAGACTTATCCCCTCAAACTCCCCCTCTCGTGGAACCATAGCCCCCTATCTCTTTTGTCCTTTTCCATATTGCAACCAACGGTGTATTTTATTAATGTATATGAAGTATTACATTTCCTAGACACTATGGCCCTTTTTCAACTTTACTAGCTCACCAACCTAAGTGACAATTACATAATACATTATAGTTCATAAGGGTTAAAACTGAGATGTTACAACCCCCTCCCCTTATTTTGGCATTGTCCTCAATGCTCAACACCATTCCAATGTTATTCACATTACATTCTTCAACAATTATTTAATAAAATGAGGAGGAAGAACTCCCTACTCAATCTGAAATAGATACAAACAAACAAACACAACTTTAAACCCAGAATTAGTCTCGTTTAGGCTTGAAATCAAACATTCAGGAAGTACAAACACCACAATCCAACCAACCTCCATTTCCAGAAAGACTACTAATAGACAAATTTATCACTCCCCCTGAATTCGAATTTGTTGCAGAACTTAAAAATATTTGTGTCAAAATCCCTTTACTCCAGGCTTTGAAAGACATACCTATCTACACGAAGACAGTAAGAGACCTCTGCATAAAGAAACCAAGAAGACAAAAAAGAGAGCCACCCACTATACAATTTATAGGAAAATTGGTTAGCCTGATGCCCACCCAATCCACCACTGAAAAATATGTCGACCTAGGAAACTCTATAATCATAGTTTTTATCAATAACCTCCCTCTTGAAAACACCCTGATTAATTTGGGGGCAGCTATAAATGTGATGAATCTAAGAACTTTTACTCAATTGGGACATTGTACTCTTTCCCCTACCCCCACAGTACTCGAGCTATTTGATCGATAAAAAAAAAAAACTTGAGGGAGTATTAGAAGATGTTATTGTTTCACTCTATTCTTGGGAATATCTGGTATACTTTTATGTCTTGCATCCAAAATCAAATTTAGGTGGACACCCTCTGATTCGAGGAAGGCCTTGGTTTTCCATGGTCGATGCCTTCATTGGCTGTATATCAGGAAACATGACGATCACACACATCACAAAAACTAAATGGATTACACTTCCCCCCTGCCAAAATTGCATTTGAACTAGAATGTGCAGAGTGGATTGCTAAGGATGATAATGAGGAAGGAACAATTCAACCTGTTTTGACAATAGCACAAGCCATGATCCTTAAGAAAAATATTGATGAAAATCTAATTAACCATTATATTTCGAATCTAGATTTTCCTCAGTATTTTGGGGGGCAGTCTTCCTCTCAGTCTCAATCTTCGATGGACCACCGATTAGAACAAAATTTTCAAGAAACATGCACCTTAGAAGAACTAGACTCTGCCTTTCTATCAACATTTCCCATCTGCTCAATTTATGAATCTGGTAGAAAAACTATAGAGATTCTTCTTGGAAAAACCTTTAATATTAGTGCCACATTATATATTTCATAGGAAGAGTAATTAATTCAAGTTTTTTAGGGATATTCAAATGTTTTTGCATGGAAATATACGAACATGAAAGGCAATAACCCATACACCTACATTCATTACATTTACATGCAAGAAAATGCTAGACCAATTAGGAAACCACAAAGGAGAATGAATCCATCATTGATAGAAATAGTAAAAGAGGAATTGAAGGAACTACTCATTGTAGGATTCATTTACCCCATTATCGATAGCCAATGGGTATCTCCCTTGGTTATTGTGCCTAAAAAGGATGGGAAATGGCGAGTGTGCATTGATTATAGGGATATAAACAAGGAAACCTTGAAAGATTACTTTCCCCTACCTTTTATAGATCAGTGTTGGCACAAGGGCATACCCAGGGTTCCACACTTAACAACGCATGAAAAAACCCCTAACTACTGGCCCTTTCGGCAACACCTGTGAAGCACGCGAAGTCTCACCCGAGGTAGAAGCAGGGGGGGTTACAGGATGCAGGTGTATGTAACCAAGCTGGGACACAGATTTGTGATGATAACACTTCACAGAGTACTCTAGCAACACTTAGAAGGTGATATGCATTAGTTCATTAGCTTTAATAACATCTCAGAACATACCCTAATAGATATTGGCCCAGTAACAACAAATATCAAGAATTTTAACCACTTAGAACATAGCACTGAGCTAGATCTACAATCATTCGTCCTTAACACAAGTAGAGAAATAAGCAACAACAAATCTATCTACCATACATAACATTCAAGGAATTAATAAGATTCATAACATAACCAACAAAGAACAAAGAAAATCAAAGACACAAGATATACGTGGTTCACCCCAGTGTGGGGCTACATCCACCAACTGCTTCATCTTCTTTATTATTCCTCATTATCTTACATTCAGTTTCTCTTGTGCACCAAGCCACAGAGCCAAGCTTCGCACCAGACAAGAGATCTATGCACTGAGCACCAGATCCTCCTTCCCAAAACTAGGTCAAGGCACAGAGCCAACTTCTCTATTGAGCACATAGCCTTACATATACATTTTGTTGCACAAAGTAACTCAGAACCATTTGCACTTAACCACTTCTCACTATCCACTACAATACATTCTTACTTATTTATACTTTTACAATCCCTTACAATAAGGCCTAATCATGGGTAAACCCCATGGGCCGACATCCCATAACCCATTACAAAAACCCTAAAGAACCCCTTACAAGGCCCGCAAAATTGGTGAGATCCACGATCTCAGCTCCGTCTGGGCGCTCCATCTTCGACCAGCCTGTCAAAGTCCAAAAGTGGTCCAAATCTGACCAAGGTTTCCTCAAAAATTGATCGAGGGCCAACAGGCCCCCAACAGTCACCTACGACTCGTCCCAAGTCACTCAGGTCCAGGAAACGCTGCTTTGAAGGCCTCGAGCTTCGCTCGAGCTACCTCGACTTGCTGCTTCTCCTGAGCCTCCTTCTCAATGATCTCTTGGATCGTCTGCTCTATAATAGGCCCTTCCAAGCGCTGTTCTATTGATGCAACAACTTGGTCCAATTGTGAGCCTTGTCCTTCAATTTCTTCGAACACCTTACAGGCTTCATTCTGCATAGGTTGTAGCTTCTATGCGACTTTCATTACCCTGGGCTGGAGGGCAGTGATCTGTTGTTGCACTGCGTGTTGTTCCCGATATCTCTTCATTCTTTCGACTATGACGAGTAGTTTCATCTGCGCCTGTGGAGGATGTCTGTTGTTGTGCCTCCTGTAACTGTGCTTCTAGTTTCCTTAGATTTGGATCTTCTGCGAGGCATTCGTATGTCTGCGCACTTCTATCGCTTAGTTATTTTCATTTTGAGGCGAGGGATCTGATTCTTAAAACTGCATTCTTAGAAGCTTCCTCCCTTTGGTAACGTACCTCCTGCGGAGTGCTCGACACTGCTTGGATCTCCAACTTTATTATCATCGCTTGAAGTTGCTGGATGGTCTCAAAAAGCTTCACTACTTGAGCCTCGACTGACTCCTGTTCCTCTTGTGCCAAACCTGAAACAGAGTGACATGCCTTATGCACTGCTTCTTTGACCGCAGTCTTCTCTACAAGCAACTGGTATTTTTTTCTCTATAGATTTGCTTTGTCCTCCTGGAGCATCGCCCAAAAATCTTCTTTCTCATTTTCATAGGCAGTTACACAGTACCGCGCTACTCGTAATTTCTCTAAAAGTTCCTCTTTCTCTTGTTTCAAGGATTTTGTAGCCTTCTCCTTCTCTTCCTAGATTTTATGAAGTTGAGCCTCTGTCGCATCTGCAAGTCTTATCAATTGGGTTGGTTCATCCCCCAATTTTGCAATCTGTGACACAGTAGGTACTGCGCAGACCGAACAAATAGCTTGTTGTATTTCGTTCAATTCCTTTTCGATCATGCCTTATAGTTCATCCTGCTTCACTCCATATCTCTGCAAGATGTCCTTGAAAGCATTCTTCATGGCTCTACGGACCAAATTGATGTCGTCCTTTGTGAGTGTGGCCTCTAACTGGGGCTTATTGGCGCACATCTTCTTTCTTGCTGACGGTTTCTGCGGAGAAACCTTCCTCTTCTGTGGTGTTACTGTTTCAACAGGGTGATCTTTTGGCGGTGTAGCTTCGCCTTCTCCTTGATTTTCTCCTTCATCCCCTTCTCCTTGTCCATTTTCTTTGTCTCCTCCTCCTCCTAGCGAGTCAGAGCCATTTTATTCAGAGGTGTTTTCCTCCTCATCAGTCTTTATCTCCTAGACTTCCTCCTTATTTTTCTTCTTCTTTGTCCCACTAGACTGTCTGACATGCTCAAATCGGGTGACCATGGGGCTTCCTATGGTGTCAGTGTCAGAGAGTTCTACATCATCTACAGGTACAAGGAACTCCTCTGACTATTCCTTTGTGATCTTCTCCATGTCTTCATTTGTTAGCTTGTAGTACAACTATAACTCTTCCTTTCTCTCACTCTGTGCGCAGTGATATAGATAAAGTGCGGATCTGCGCAAAACTTGGATATCGGTCTGTACTAGTGCAAGGTGTGTGATGTCATGCGTGGAAATGCTTCAATGGAAACCTTCACTTTTTGATAATATGCATGGAACACATCGTTGGAATGCCATTTTTTCGACATGTCGTTGGTGTACCACAAGGTAGAGAACCTAGCAACCAACGAATCCGAGGGTTTGATCTCTGGTAAGGTGGCTCCTTCAGGCATTTGTCAAGCGACAAATGTGATCAAAACAATCAACCAGATGAAGTGGAATTCGTATCCCTGATCCTAAGCTTCACAACAGTCTTTCTCAAGTTCATTGATGAGGTAAATCGCCCAATTCATCTGCATTCCCTCCACACATTTTCCTGCGAGGTCCACCACGAACCCAATGACCTGTGTGGGGTGATTTTTCCTTACAACATTGCCAACTATGAGTTGGAAATCGAGGCGCACTACACCATCCTGTATAGAGGCTACCTTGTAGCCTCGCTTTCCTTTTTCAACTTCGTCATAAGCTTCCTTGATGCGTTGTGCCAGGGAGTGGTCTGAAGCCTTCCCTGGATAAAACTATTGAGGGTCAAGTCCCTCCATGCTTAATCTTGTAATCAGGTGGATTAACACCAGATCCACAGTAATCCATCGGTCGAGCCACAGGTATCTGCCATGATAGCACTACAAGAGGAGTTTAACGTAAGCGTTAACCTCCTGATGGCAGCCAAAATGGGTAATCTTCATCAAATTTAGCACAGTGTATTGCACGAGGTCCTTAATCCATGGATGGGAGACAAGGTGAGGCTTCTTCCCAATTGTCTTCATCAAATATTGGTCGGGTGCAAACATAGCATAGTTCTTCCTATCCCATAGATTAAATTTGTTCTTTAGGAGTGGGATCTGTCTCGACTGACTTCCAACTACACGTATTCCCTTCAGAATGTACGCAGTGAACAAAGTATACTCATAATCTTGTGGAATGTTGTCACGGTTAACCGCGCCAGCCAAAGATAGGATGTACTCTAGTAAGATCGACGGGATCTACTTCGCATTAGCCAGATCGTCGCGATGCTTACTTCATTGCTCAGTCGTGGGGTTAACACGGCCAGAACGACATCCAGTCGAAGGGGAAGCCTGGAGTCCCCTGGTCGACGACGCCTGTACGCCTTTAGATAACTATATGTCAGCCATTATCTTCTTGAGGACCTCCTCGACAGACTTCTCTAATGCACTAGGTTCATCTGACATTTTCACTTTTAAATAGATAGGTCGGGGTAGGTGAACAAACAAAAGGGGTAGACAACGGATGGGAAGGTCTAGCTTCTGATAACACAAATCGACACACACTCAATTCTCTTGTTAGCTCATTCAATCACGGGTGGAAAAAAGTGGTCCCGACACAACGTCTGACGGGTTAAATAAGTCGGGCCTCGTAACGGATTATTCCAATGGGTAGGAATGCTTCCATCAATGTGAATCTCTCCGTTATGGTGCTGTCTCAACGTCCCAAGAGCGATCCATCATCCCATAAATGTGTTTCCTATCCGTTCAGGAGCGCCATTCTAACGGTCGGGGTGCCTCCAATGTTCATATATATTCTCTAGGGAGAAGTCCCATTTTGCACAGTCCTGCTATTCCGATGAGGTGCAAATCCTATGAACGTGCCTCCTGCGAGGTTCCAGTCTATGAAGTCTTCCATATGGTCTCTGTAGCTTCCTGTAGATTTTCCATCTTAGCTTTCTTTTTACTGAACTTCATTGCCTTCTTTCCTGTGATCTAAGTTTCTCTAACTATTTTTGGATTCCTCTTTCCATTCTTATTCTTATCTTTTCCTAGCGTAGTGACTTCACACTACTGATGTACTCTCCAAGGGTTCGAAGTTAATATCCCTTCTCTTATTAATTCCAGGGTGGGTATTCTTCTTTCTTCTATGGCTAGGTCCTGCAAACCTTCTTGCATTCTTTCAACCTCGACAACTAATTCTCTCGCCTTCTATTGCTTCGACTTATCTTGTCTTTCTTCTATTAGTCGATCTATTTTCCTAGTCACGAAATCCCTTAGTTCCTTCTTTTTCTTTTCTGTATCTTCTTTCTCTGCTTTCCTTCTGAATTGATCTTCCTCAATCCAAGTCTTACCTAGTAAAAATGGAAAAGGGGCGCTATCCCCAATAAACTTAATGACTTCAAATTCCTCTTCAGTCGATGTTCCATGAATAATAACAAGTACATTAGTAACTCTTCCACATAAGGTTATCATCTTTCCTTTAAACAAGCCTATCCTTCCCAGTGAAGGTTCCATAGCAGGCTTTCCCAAAATTTCCCAAGTGTATTTTGTCATAATATTTACTTGTGTTTCTTCATCCAAGACACAGTCTATGTCGAAGTCTCCTATTCTTGCACTTATGCGTTGTTTTACTTTCAGGATCTCTGGTAAACTAACATCTTTGTGATCATTCATTGTTTCTTTCAACTGTACTAATGTAGTCTGAACTTCCTATGATCCTTTCTCTTTCTGATTCTCTAACATACCCTTAGTTTCTTGATATTTTTCTTGTCTCATATTCATTCGTTCAACTTTAGCAATCATTCTTGGACAATCCTCAACTTCATGACCAATAATTTTACAACAAAGACAAATAGGACCTATACCGGGGCATTCCTTAGCAAGATGTCCCAGTCTTCTGTAGTTATAGCACAATTTCAATCCTCTTTTCCTCTTGTATGTTCCCCAACCTCTCTTGTACTGTGCACTAGGATCACAGTGCTGGACCTGCAATCTGGAAAAATTCTTTCTAGGTTCTTGCATCCATTTATTAGTCCAAAAATTCTTTCTATGCATAGGAATAACATATATTTCTTCATTGCTATTATCTTTACTTAGATCAACTCTCTCTTCCAACTGCACCCTAGCCTTCCGACTAGGACAAAATCTATTAAACATACCTAAATTCATGCTTTCGAAACAAAAATTTTCACTTATCTTACTCTTATCAAAGCACAAAGCTTCACCTCTTTTAAGATATTACCTCTTTTCTTCAGATCAGACTTCTTTCTTAGCACAGAGATTCACAATTCAAGTAGAGTACTGTGCACTTTAGCAACATATCTACACACATAGCTTCTCTTTTCTTTACTTCAGTTCCCAACAATCACAGTTTTGGTCCCGACAACATAACCATTTGTTGGCACAAGGGCAGACCCAGGGTTCAATGCTTAACAACGTGCCAAAAAAACCCTAAATACTGGCCCTTTCAGCAACACCTGCGAAGCAGACGAAGTCTCATCCAAGGTATAAGCAGGGGGGTTACAGGACACGGGTGTCTGTAACCAAGATGGGACACATATATGTGATGATAACACTTCACAGAATACTCTAGCAACACTTAGAAGGTGATATGCATTAGTTCATTAGCTTTAATAACATCACAGAACATACCCTAATATAGATTGGCATAGTAAGAACACAGATCAAGAATTTTAACCACTTAGCACATAACACTGAGTTAGATCTACATTCATTTGTCCTTAACACAAGTAGAGCACTAGGAAACAACAAATCTATCTATCATACATAACATTCAAGGCACTAAGCAGATTCAAAACATAACCAACAAAGCACAAAGCAAATCAAAGACACAAGATATATGTGGTTCACCCCAGTGTGGGGCTACGCCCACCAACTGCTTCATCTTCTTTATTATTCCTCAATCTTTTACATTCAGTTTCTCCTGTGCACTAAGCTACAGAGTCGAGCATTGCACCAGATAGAAGATCTGCGCATTGAGCATCAGATCCTCCTTCCCAAAACTAGGTCAAGGCACAAAACCAACTTCTTTATCGAGCACAGAGCCTTACATATACATTCTATTTCACAAAACAACTCAGAACCGTTTGCACTTAGCCACTTCCCACTATCCACTACAATACATTCTTACTTATTTATACTTTTACAATCCCTTACAATAAGTCCTAATCATGGGTAAACCCCATGGGCTGACATCCCATAACCCATTACAAAAACCCTAAAGAACCCCTTACAAGGCTCGTAAAATTGGTGAGATCCACGATCTCAGCTCTGCCTGGGCGCTCCATCTTCGACCAGCCTATCGAAGTCCAAAAGTGGTCCAAATTTGACCAAGGTTTCCTCAAAACTTGGTCGAGGGCCAACAATCAGTTCCTAGACACACTAGTAGGGAAGAAATATATTTCCTTTCTGGATGGATTTAGCAGTTATAACCAGATCCAGATCGCTCCCGAAAACCAGGACAAGACTACCTTCACTTTCCCATGGGGGACCTACGCTTGCAAGGTATTACCCTTTGACCTATGCAACACACCAGCTACTTTCCAATGAGCAATACTTGTTATTTTCTTTGATTTATTACATGATTTCATGGAGGTATATATGGATGTTTTCACTACGTTCGGTAATTATTTTGAGGAGGCTTTAACTAATCTCAAGAAAGTTCTAAAAAGGTGTAGATAATCAAATCCGACACATAGCAATAATTTTTTTTTTATGATCATGATTAAGGCAATCATATTGGGTCACCATGTGTCTGTTGCAAGAATAGAGGTTGACCCTGGTAATATTGAATTAATTGTTAGTATGCCACTCCCTACAAGCCAAAAAGGAGTTTGAAGTATTTTTGGCCATGCAGAATATTACAAACTCTTTATCGAGAATTTAAAAAAAATGTCCTTGCCACTAATCAAACTTCTAGCAAAAGAAGCTAACTTTTATTGGAGAAAAGAATGCCAACATTCCTTTGATGTATTGAAGGAAACCTTTCCTCAGTACCAGTGTTAAGAGGTCTGAATTGGAGCCTTTCGTTCCATATTTTTTCTGATGCATCAGACTCAACTATAGGAGCAATTCTAGGGAAAAAGGAAAATTTTCTAACTCATGATATTTACTTTAAAAGAAAAAATCTAGTTCCTATTGAACTAAACTACATTGTAACTGAGAAATAGTTCCTTGCATTAGTATATGCAATAAATAAATTCAGACATTACATCACAGGGTATGAATTTTTTATACATACTAACCACTCTTCCGTAAGGTATCTCATGAACAAAGAAATTACAAATGGCAGAATTACTAGGTGGTTATTGTTGTTGCAGGAATTGAACATCATGATTTTGGATAGACCAAGAAAGTAAAACCAGAAAGCTGAATTCCTTTCCAAACTTAATAATGAAGGTGAGAATACTCTTGTTGATGACAGTTTTCTAGATGAAAAATTGTTTTTTATTTCTACTAAATCCCCTTGGTTTTCAGACATAGCCAACTATCTTGTTACAAGAAAATTGCCACCCCACTTTTCACTAAAAGAAGGAAAAATGATTGTAAGGTTAAGTGCTTTGTATTCCTAGATTAAAGGAGATCTCTTTCACATATGCCCTGATTTGATTATTCACAGGTGTGTAAGAGAAGATGAGATGTATGACATCTTGAAGGCATGCCATGATGAACCTGTTGTCGTCCTTATACACACTTGCAAACGTGAGCTAATTCCTACTCACTTAGTGTGTCCTTGGAGGCACAATGCCTAGGTTCAAAGCCCACGTTATCACTTTGACTTGAACCTCTTCCGTCGAGGCTCACTCCTAGGGAAGCCAAGGGGGGTAGTCCCTAGTTTCTAGATAAGTTTTAAAGTTAGGTTCTAGGAGTTGATTTTAATTTCTTAAGGTTAGAGGGGATCTATCCTATGATGCTAAGGATACAGTGCAAGATGCAAGGGTTAGCATGTTAAGAAATCCTTTTCCGAGGGCAACTAAGACTAGTGTCTAAGATTGGGCAAGGGGTCAACTAGGTGTTAGGGTGTTTCGTTACAAATAGATTACAAGATACTTATAAAAGGACAATTAAATTAGATACAATATTTACAAATAAAGAATGTTAGGATACAATAAGCAAGCTAACTACTTTTAAGTGTATGTGCAGGATACAAGGAGATCAAAGCATTACCATCACATTCATGAGATCTTCATCAACACATCATTATCATCAACACATCAACAAAGAAGATTTAGATATTTTAAGCACACGTGTTATAAGGATGATGAAGACTACCAACTCTTAGTTATTAAACCCACAAAGTATTTAGATGTTTTAGCCCAAAGTTGGATTATTAAAGGTTTCTTCATATTATCAAGTTTTAATTACCTTTACTGAGATTTTCACCAAAGCCTCCTCCTCCTATTGCCAAATGGTTGTTGGATGCTCAAGATAGTATGGCAACGAGGCCAACCCTAGCTGTCACAGTCAGCCCAAAGCATTGAGTTTTTATGGAAAGGACACTCCTTTGTGCTATGAGACCGTCTCCGGCCTATCACCGTCCGTTGCCCTCCTCAATACCCACTTAGATGGTGACGATGGTGGTCTAAAGTACCCTATTAAGTCTATTAAGTTAATATATGAATTAGGTAGACTTTTAGGTTTATTTTAGAGTGTTTTAAATATTTTATGACACTTTTAAAAGGTGATTTAGTGTTATGGCCGAAACTCACTTCAGCTTAAATGTGTTGCTTAAGCTTATGAAATGAAAGGCATTAACACATATAATCTATGTGAGAGAAAATTACTTAGTGCACCAATATATAGCTTGCAATGTGAAGAAGCAATTTACAAAGGCAAGAACAACTTGCCAACAAGATAAAAAGAGATGAGCACACTTATCTTATTGTGATTTAAATCATTAAGATCCAAGCACAAGTGTGAGAAATGAAATTTAAGTGTTTGCCTACACTATCAACTTAACCATGAAGTTACTTCCAATATGTGGCAAAAGGCCTTACAAGATTAATGCATGAAATAAAAACACCATTTACTTATGGAAGCATTTAAACATTTAGGGTTATAGATCTAAGCATGTAAAATAAAGATTGAACTTTGAATAGCCTAAGCATGCAAATAGATCTAGCTAAGTTGATTATGCCTAATAGGCTTAAACTAAAGATTGATTATGTATGAGCTCTAGATCTAGAATATTTTAGACATTAAGCACTTAGATCGTCAATCACATATTAAACCCTAGCCTTACCACTTGGGGCATTCCTCTCCCAATAAGTAGGCAAATATTAGATTCACTTAACTTAGAAAAATTTGAGCAAAGAGAGAGAGGAAAGCAAGCAAGAAAAATGAAGCAAGGAAAAAGACAAGCAAACAAAGAGGCAAACCCTAATCCCCAGGTCTTAGGGCTTGGGAGATGCCTTTCATCTACCAAACCCCACATCCTATATCAAAAGGTGTCAAAGGAACCCTCAGTGAAAGGAACTCTCCTAGTGAACCGATCCCAAGGTAACTGATCTAGACATGACTCATGCAGAGCTATTACATTATTAACCCACGTAGAGGTGCGGAAATTCCAATTACAAAAAGAAGTGTTGGGGCCAAACATGCCCTATAGAACCAAAAGTCTTCTACAAATGGGCATCTGATGATGCATATCTTCATGGCACATGGAGTTGACCACCTATGATGGAGAGGCGGTCAACATCTGGCTCCACATGGGGACGTGTGTTCAATCTTCTCAAATTGAGATGGAGAGCATACGAGAATCCAACACCTACAAAAAAGAGTGCTCGCCAATAACCAACATAAGAATACATATATACATGATTAAATAAATGAATGATATATACAACATTTACAAAATTAAATAACTAAAGTACAACATCAATATTTACAACAAATGAAATCTATTGTATAGAAAAAATTCTAAGTACACATTTACATAATAAATTGAAATACTACAAAATTAAAATACAAGGAAGGGTTAGAAATACGTTACAACCATCCATGTAATGGATGAAATGAAGCCGCAAGTGTCTGAATAATCCTTGTCCAGGATGACTCACAGAAGATCCCTTTCCAAGTTTTATTAAATTGGAATTTTTTGCTAGAAAGAACCAACCAAGAATCATGCTCCTTCTTCCCTTCAACCAAACACTGGAATATGACAAGCCATGTAAATTTGTAATACTATGCTGCTCATGACTGTCAAGGTGGGAGGCCAACCAACACTCATAATGATATGACATTGATAAACTAAAGTTTCCTCCCATTTTCCCATTATTCTGTACAAAGTCTTCTTTTGGCTAAGAAGTCGGAAATGAACATATCACAGGAACCATCATATTGTTTTCTTCAAGATTTTCAAAGTTATCCTTCAAAAAGATTGGTTCCTCGAGAGAAGGGTGGGGACCTGAATCATATAGATATTCAACATTTTCAAACTCAAGTTCCTTTATTTCCTCAAAATGAATGATTGGATCATCCATGGATTCATCCATAATTTCCCCATGAACTTCCTCATTTTTTTCATTATCAAGCTCAAGTTCAAGGGGGTCCGGGTATTCAATATAAGTTTCATCCTCTGCAAGGCGAGCCTCCATGGTCGTAAGTTGTTCGTTAATAGCTTCAAATTGCTTTGCATGGGCCCACTACATGTTCAGAAGTATTTCTTTAAGTTCCTTAATGGGATCTGGTGGAGTATCTTCTTCTATGTCTGAACTGATTGTGTATATATCTGGAAGATTGTTCCTCTTCCATTTTTCCATAAAATCATCAACCAACTCATTATAAATTTCATCCTGGTCATCCCCAAATATTTCCAAAAAGTCATGCAGGAAATCCTATATAGTCTTGATCAATTTATCTTTGTGAATAAGAAACCAATCACAAGCACTTCCCTCGCCCTCCAAAAGAGTCTAGGAAAACAATCTCATAAGAGAATACTCACAAATAAGTGAATCATCCCAATCATAAATCAATTTCCAAAAGGCCTTGACATGAGCACAAACATCACCACCCTCATGAAAATCCAGCACAGTTTCAAGAACATTTTCGGGTATATCATTAGGATAACCAACTATTTCTGAAAAATCAAAAGGTTTCGTGAGTTCACTCATTGAAAAAAAATATGGGACCCAAAAGATTACTAAGGATCTGACAAGAAGGGAAACATGCTAACTTCATCCAAAAACTTTTTCAAGTTCAAGGATGAAGCAAAACAAGTCGTGAGTTCCTTCTTGAAGAATACTTTGCCAAATTATTTTAAAGTGGAGTCGTCGGATGACCAAGTTGATCAAACAGACAAGGGCATCAAACAAAGAAAAAACAAGAAGGAAAATAAAAGTTAGATTATTAGGTTTGGAACAAGATTTGGACATCAATGAGTGTTTCTTCTCCAAGAATTTCAAGCATCCCACAAGGATTTCTCCTTGTAGTATACTTGATAGATTTTTTCAATGGAGTCGCCACTTGGAAATGAAGCAAACAAAAACAACCAATGCAATTTCAAAGAATTATTAGTTCTTAAAAAAAAATTAAGTCATTTTGACCAAGGATAAATGACTTATCCCCGGCAATGGCGCCAAAGATGTTGTCATCCTTATACACACTTGCAAACATGAGCTAATTCCTGCTCACTTAGTGTGTCCTTGGAGGCACAATTCCTAGCTTCAAAACCCACACTGTCACTTTGACTTGAACCTCTTCCGTCTAGGCTCACTCTTAGGGAAGCCAAGTGGGGTAGTCCCTAGTTTCTAGATAAGTTTTAAAGTTAGGTTTTAGGAGTTGATTTTAATTTCTTAAGGTTAGAGGTGATCTATCCTATGACGCTAAGGCAACAATGCAAGATGAAAGGGTTATCACGTGAAGCAAGCCTTTTCCTAGGGTAACTAATACTAGTGCCTAAGATTGGGGAAGGGGTCAACTAGGTGTTAGGGTGTTTCGTTACAAATAGATTACAAGATACTTGCAAAAGGACAATTAAATTAGATACAAGATTTACAAATAAAGAATGTTGGGATACAATAAGCAAGCTAACTACTTTTAAGTATATGTGCAGGATACAAGGAGATCAAAGAATTACCATCACATTCATGAGATCTTCATCAACACATCATTATCATCAACACATCAACAAAGAAGATTTAGAGATTTTAAGCACAAGTGTTATAAGGATGATGAAGACTACCAACTCTTAGTTATTAAACCCATAAAGTATTTAGATTTTTTAGCCCAAGGTTGGATTATTAAAGGTTTCTTAAGATTATCATGTTTTAATTACCTTTATTAAGATTTTCACCAAAGCCTCCTCCTCCTATTGCCAAATGGTTGCTGGATGCTTAAGATAGTATGGCAATGAGGCCAAACCTATCTATCACAGTTAGCCCAAAGCATTGAGTTTTTATGGAAAGAACACTCCTTTGTGCCACGAGACCATCCCCGGCCTATCACTGTCCATTGCCCTCCTCAATACTCATTTTAGATGGTGAAGATGGTGGTCTAAGGTACCCTATTAAGTCTATTAAGTTAATATATGAATTAGGTAGAATTTTAGGTGTATTTTAGAGTGTTTTAAATATTTTATGACACTTTTAAAAGGTGATTTAGTGCTATGGCCGAAACTTACTTCAGCTTAAATGTGTTGCTTAAGATTATGAAATGAAAGGCATTAACACATATAAGCTATGTGAGAGCAAATTACTTAGTGCATAAATATATATCTTTCAAAGTGAAGAAGAAATTTACAAAGGCAAGAACAACTTGCCAACAAGATAAAAAGAGATGAGCACACTTATCTTATTGTGATTTAAAGCATTAAGATCCAAGCACAAGTGTGA
>JASDQU010105876.1:8887-23653 GCA_032191745.1 Picea mariana
AAGGGACCTTGAAACCGCCTACTCTGACCGTGTTGTCACAACCCTTCCCTTCTCAACAACATACCCAATTGGTAATTCATGACCAACCTTCCCCCTCCACTACATCCTATGTCTTAATGTGTACAGGTGATTCAAAGAAGAATGACATCACACTTACCACTCGAGCCAAATATTATTCTTCCTCCAAAGAGAAGGCCGATGAAATACCTCCTTCGTTGGTCCAACCATCTCCCACGACTCCACCTACTAACAATCCTCTTCATCTCAAACAACCGATCCTAGATACAGTTCTTCACCCTCCCCCAAAGGGTGTTGTCCGAAAATCTGCTTTCAATCCTCATGCACGTGCTACCTAGAACTACAGTATTGTCGAAGATCTATCCCAAGCACCGTCCGTGATGTCAGCCCTCGAAGTCCTTCAGAGTTGTCTTATACAACGGAAGGCACTTTTGAAAGCTATTGGTGGAATTGACCTTACCGATAAAAATTTAATAATTTTTGACTTGGAAGATCACATTCCAAGGTTACCCTCTCAACTCGCATTCCAAATACAAGTTATTGTCTCCGACAAGAACATTTGTAGAACAATTATTGATGAGGGTGCCTCGATGTGTGTCATGTCTATTACCTGCTGGAAATCCATCGGCTCTCCTTCTTTAACTGAATCCCACAACACGCTCAAAGCCTTCAATGGATATGGTTTTAAGCCTTACGATGTCCTCCCTTCGTTTCCTATTACATTAGAAGGCAAAATGGTCAACGTTGAAATGGAGGTCTTCGACGCTCCTCTTGATTACAACCTTCTACTTGGCCGTAGCTGGATCGATTCCATGCGTGCAGTTGTGTCCACTCTTTTTTGTGTCGTACGTTTCCCACATCAAGGAAAAGTTATTATATTGGACCAATTGGCCTTCTTTCACTCTGATGCACGTACCGACAACGTACCTTTCATTGCAAAAACACCCCCTGGATATGAGAATGTCAGTGTCAGTCTTCTTAAAGATTCCTCTTTGATGGGTACTTTTCCCATTCCACTATCTGATGTTCCACATC
The DNA here is from genome assembly GCA_032191745.1 of Picea mariana. Taxonomy (NCBI): domain Eukaryota; kingdom Viridiplantae; phylum Streptophyta; class Pinopsida; order Pinales; family Pinaceae; genus Picea; species Picea mariana. The sequence continues at coordinate 9,941 of JASDQU010105876.1, forward strand.
CGTTCGTCGCCTCGATCAATATGATTTCCACCTCTGTTTGAGAAACCCCTGCGTCTTACGACCTATGGATAGTACCCAACCCCGACGATCATCTTTGTTATGGCGACCAAATGTCTTTAAGTCCGATCGAATCTGCTTATCAAGCCATTCAATCGGCAACCCCTTCAACCCCCTCTCTTGGTGATTTATCTCCAGATCCATTCCACATCATTTTTCCTATGGATGAGATGATTATGTATGTTATGTCCATGGAAGATACCCCTTGGGATGATGGACATCATCGTTCCATCCTCTTCCTGGAACAACACACCATTGAGAGTTACCAACGGATCTCGACCCCATCGATCATTGTCGTCATTTCTACTGTTCCCGAGTCTACATACGATATGTTGTACGAAGGGAACTTAAGTAATATCTCACCCACCATCCCCCTCAACATATCCATAAAAACTAGAGTTGTCGAAAATGTGCATATCGGAGCTTCATGTTCCCATGACGAAGTTGTCACCTACAAGTCTCTTTTCCAAGAATTTCATGATGTCTTCGCATGGAGCTATGAAGAAATGCCGGGTATTGACCCTGACATTGTTGTACATGAGATTAAGACATACCTAGGTGATAAACCTGTCTGGCAACGACTTCTTCCGATCCACTCACGTAAAGCAGCCGCTATCAAGCTTGAAGTTGAGAAACTTCTCAAAGCTGGCTTTATTTACCCTGTGGCTCTAACTGACTGGGTTTCCAATCTTGTTCCGGTTAACAAGAAACAAGGTACGATCCACATATGCGTTATTTATAGAGACATTAATAAAGCTTGTCCTAAAGACAACTTTCCTACCCCCTTCGTTGACCAGATCATCGACGATTGTGCCGGAAGTGAAATCTTCTCTCTGATGGATGGTTTCTCCAGATTTAATCAAATCAATATCATACTCCTAGACCAACACAAGACCGTTTTTATTTTTCCTTGGGGCACTTTTGCCTACCAGAAACTTCCCTTCGGTTTAAAGAATGCCGACGCAACTTTTCAACGTGCTATGTATTATTCCTTTCATGATATAAAGCACATTGTGCAGCCATATCTCAATGAATTACCAACTCATTCCATGCGTCGTGTAGATCATCCAACACACCTCCGCGCCATTTTCCTTCACTGTCGGTTTTACCATATATGCTTGAATCCCCACAAATGTGTTTTTTGTGTAGACTTCGGCCGACTTCTAGGATTTATTGTTTCACGTCAAGGGATCAGGGTAGATTCTTTGAAGGTCGAGGCGATTCTCAATCTCCCTCCTCCTTACTCACTTCGCCAGCTACAAAGTTTGCAAGGGAAGGAAAACTTTCTACGTCGTTTCATCCCAAACTATGCTGAGTTAACTCTTGGTTTTACTCGACTACTCAAGAAAGGTTCTAAATTTGTATGGGATACCACTGCCAAAAAATCTTTCGACGCTTTAAAAATGACCTTAACCCGTACCCCACTACTTTTCCCACCCGATTACATTTGAGATTATTTCTTGTATCTCGTAGCCTCAGACTCTACCATTGCTATGGTTCTAGTCCAGGAGGATGATTATCATGACAAACATGTCATTTATTATTTGAGTTAGAGTCTCACGACTACTGAAACCAAGTATTTACATGTTGAAAGACTGGCCTTGGCTGCCGTCCAAGCTGTTCAACGTTTCTGACACTATATCCTTTTACGCAAGACTATTGTGATTTCCAGCTGCAACCCTATGCAACACATTCTTACACGCCAATTACTAGGGGGAAAATACTCCAAATGGATCGTAATACTCCAGGAGTTTGACTTAGAATTCAAACGCGCTAAGTCCAATAAATCCTTGGTGTTTGCCGAATTGATATGCGACCTTCCCTGTTCTGAGATGGAAAATGTAGCAGAGGGTTCATTACATGATGAATCCCTTTTTCTGATCAGTTCCGATGACCTTTGGTATGGGGATATCATCATATATCTCCAGACCCAGACTTTCTAGCCTGATTTGTCTAGCACTGACCGCTGTCGCATACGCTACCAAGCCCGTCAGTATATTATCCTTGGTGATACTCTTTATCATCATGGGATTGACTCCATTTTTTGACGCTGACTCACATTTGATGAAGCCGAGAAATCCCTGAGTGACTACCATTCTGGAGCATGTGGTGGTCACATGTCTGGGTATGATACTGCCCAGAAAATCTTACGAGATGGGTATTTTTGGCCTTCTTTATTCAATGATTGTATTATTTATGTCCAAAAATGCCACGCTTGCCAAACCTACAACAATAAAATATGATCACGCCCTGCTCCTCTACACCCTGTAGTATCCGTTAGACCTTTTGAGAAATGGGATATCGATTTCATGACATGTCACCCTCACTCGACTGGGGGGCATGGATACATTATTGTAGCTGTAGATTATTTTATGAAATGGGCCGAGGTGATGCCAACATTCAACAATACTAGAAATACTACAACACTATTCATATTCAATCACATCATTGCTCGGTTTGGTGTTCCTCAAGCTATCGTTACTGATCACGGTAGCCACTTTAGAAACTTTATGACGTCTGAACTCGCCAAAAAGTTGGGTCTTCGCAATGAAAACTCGACAACCTATTACCCACAGGCCAATGTTTAGGTTGAAGCAATAAACAAAGTCCTAATTACCATGTTTCAACGAGTGATAGGGATTCACAAAACTAGTTGGCACACGATGTTGTTTTCGGCATTGTGGGCTTACCGGACATCTGTCAAGTCTGCTACCGGGTTTTCACCTTTCCAGTTAGTTTATGGTATAGAAGCCATCTTACCGATTGAATTTGAGATACCATCTCTAAATCTCATCATTGAACTTCTACCAAACACTTCCGCTGAAGAAGAACGTCTGTTGTATAGTATGCAACTAGACGAAACCCATTGTGATGCCACCCTAATTATAGAAACCCAGAAGAAACGTGTCAAAGATCAATATGATAAACATGTCAAGCCACGCGTGTTCTCTGAAGGAGATCTAGTTCTCCTTTATGAACAAGATCGAGATTTGTTAGGAGCCAGAAAATTTGAGGCTATGTGGCAAGGTCCTTATATCGTTAGACGGGTGTTGGAAAAAGGAGCCTACAAATTAGTGGACTATGATGGTATCCCTGTGAGTGAGCCCATAAATGGGCTTTACTTAAAGAAGTACTATGCTTAGATCATCTGTGCATGAGTATTTGTATTTTATTGTATCATAATTTTTGTGTGTTACTTTAGTGTTCTTTTTCGTTATTTGGTTTCTTCCCTCGACCGCTTACCTTGCGTTGAACTTGGTTTCCAGATGTCGGAGTCTTAGCTACCCCACATTGGCTTCACCGATGGTGCTAGTCGTAGTACTCAGAACTTATCTTCTGTTGCATGGGCAATTTACGCACCTACAAACGAACTCATCAGTCTACGAGGTGTTTGCCTCGATCGTGCGACAAATAATATCGCAGAATATAGCACCGTCATCGAATTGTTGATTGATGCTATTTCACTTGGTATCTGCCACCTGGTTATACGAATTTATTCGCAACTAGTAGTACTACAGTTAAGTAATGTCTATGCTATCTGAAGTCCTACTTTATTACGGGTATATTTACGAATTCGCCTCTTGGAACGCTATTTTGATTATATCGAATATCAACACATTCCTAGATGTCTAAATACATTGGATGATGCTTTAGCTAATTATGTGTTAGACAGACATTTGGGACATTTATGAACCAATCACACATCACATGTATTATACAACACAAAATAAGCCGGTAGAAGCCGTATATATGTATATAATGATCAAAAGTTTTTACAAAACGTTTCTGTCCAAAAATCAAAATCTCAAAATATGAAGCCCATAGCTTCTACAAAATTGCATCACGGATGATGCTCATGATAACACACAACTTCTCGGGCTACCCTATGGATCAGTCGACTGAGAGACTTAGACATGCCCACAGTATGGCACTGATAACGTCTCGGGATCTCTCCAATAGTGATGTCTGGGACATCTGCAGTCAGCCCCTCTAAGTTCTGTTCAATCACCTCGTAGTCCTCAACATCCCATCTTGCCATTGGAGCCACTTCTCCTTGCCTCTGAATGGGAGATGTTCCTGGTGGTCGATACAGCCCCACATCTGTGTTGTTAAAAGAAATTTTTGATTAGGATCGAAAATATAAAAACATTTTATATAATAAAATTTGCAAAAACATTTAAAAAGAACAAAATGTGTACTTCTCACCTAAGTCACCCCATTGAGCATCTTCAGGTAGGACCAAATCCAGATCTCCTCGGAAATCCAAAACAACATATGCGTAGTCATCGATCATCAGCATCTGGGGCCTCAACTAGTCAAAAAATGAATCATTATATTTGATTATAGGCCCTACTATGTGCCGAGCCATGAGGTTACACCACCTCAGCATCCTCAGATCCTGTGGAGCCGGTAAACCCCAATCTACCTGTAGACACAACAATGGGACCCTCTCAAGGAAGAAAGACACCAAAATCGACCCGTACTTGAACTGCTTTAGGTCGACCCTTCTACACTTGGTCAATTTCCTTTTCATGCTGTGGAGAACCACATCCGACCAGTTAAAAACCGGAAGCTCTATGCACTCTATTGCGTATTGGAAATAGCTCTGGAGAGCCATGTGTGGAGCCGCGCTCCCAGCCATGCGTGCAATGGTAAACAAGATAGTCTGTAGGGTCAAATATTGGACCCCCCAAATGGAAACCTTACCCTTGCTTCTCTCTGCCTTAGGAACACAATGTTGGCAGACATACTCGCTCATAGGAAGTCCACCACCCCTATCTCTGGTCAAAGTCGCATGGGATCCACGTCATGACAACCCTGTCAGAAAATAGATATCCTCGATATCTAGCGAAAGTGTGTGGATCCTTACATGAAATGCCTGTTGGTCCACATCCCACATGTGGACTAGGTACTCCAACAACCTGAGTTGGGCTCTCATGCCCGGGATGCTAAAACATTTTAAGACCCCACATTCCCGGAGAGAAACAACTGTACGTGGATCATTTTTGGCAATGGCATCATCCTCCTCGTGTTCCCTTTCCCTCCATTCCAACATTGTGATGATCAATACCTGCAATGGATTCATGAGAAGGAAGTCAACAACTCATTTTAACCTCTTGAACAAATTTTTATTTAGCAAAACCACACACAAAAATCTATTTTTCGTCCCTCACAGATGAAGCTTTTGCACAGTGTGAGATTCGTGTAGGTGCACTGAAGCCCACCTATGAAAATCTTAGATTCTCGCAGGTCCCAAATGGCCCACCTGCGAGAATTCTTGAGCGCACCTACCGACCCTAAAATGGACTCAAAACTCTAAAATTTCCAATAAAAATCAAAAGTAAACCATGGAAAAGTTGAAAAATCAAGAGATTACCTCGTTGGTCGGAACATTTTTCTAAGAGATCACTTGTAGCTCCCACGATCGACCGATGAAATTTGAGAAAAAAAAGGAGGTGTGTTGGACAAGTTTTTGGCAAAGTAACAATGAAATGGTAAAAAGCCCTTTTTACCCATATTTATTCACCCTTTTACTATTTTTCATTGATTTTTATATTATTTTTATTACTTTTGTCTAAAAACCTAATACCCTAATGGTTTTGTGAGTATGGTTTTTTGCAGATAGTTGACCTAGAAGTCCAAACGATGGTACACGGGCATTTTGTTTTTTATATTCGTCACATGAATGAGTACCTTTTTAGGGTTTTGTAAGGAAAACCTCGAGCTCAGTCTTTGTTCGTTCTCGCGCTCGAAAATACATGAGAATGTAACCAAGCATACTTTTGTCGTCTTTTTGTACTCGTTATGGTAACACGAAAACGACGAAAACAAGGGAGTATCCTTTAATCTCTTTTCACACTCCATAAAACGAAAAGATTGTCGAGCGATCTTGTTCTTTTCACGCTCGTAAAATTATTTGAAGAAAACGTTCGATGGGTGATCGTTTATCACTTTTTCGGTCTCATTGAACTAATTTACGAAAAAGGAACTGGGAGAGTTTCTCTTTAAGTGTTTTTCAGACTCTCAAAACATGAAAAACGCCCAAGTTTTCTATCTTTGGACTCATTAAACAAACATCAAAAGGCCCTTACGGGATCGAAGCACTCCTTCTTAGGGTTCGTTAAACATACTCCGAGGGTCTCGTCCAAAGGATGANCCTCAAGCTTGTGTAAAAATAAAGAGGTACTCGCCAGAAATGGTGGGGGGAATTTTTGGAAAGGGATATGTTTCAGTATTTGTATTAGTGGCAGTAAATGTCACTCTTGAACATGACACTCCATGTTCGTCATTTGAATCCGGGTTGGGAAAATCCATTTGTCTCTCGTATGGCTTACTACAAGGTCATATCTTGGGTCGTCGTTCAGTCAATGTTGCCAAGACCATTGTCGTGTCGTTCATATGTTCAACAACAGTCCAAACAAGCCCTCCTTTGAGTCAACCATCTGCAGTTGTCCATTAGACTTACCACATCGGCCTTCCCTGTGTCCGTTTCAAATCATATTCATACTTTGACTTGACCTCAAAATCTGTTACTTATTTCATGTCATTGATGGGGGATACATCAAGGCCCTCCCGTGACGAGTCTTTTTCCATTGACTCCAACTCATTATCTAGGAATAAGACTTAGAAATTATTTAGTACTTTAGAGCATGCATGCCTTAATGGCAGGTCTCTTCACTTTCGACAGTGGATTCACATCATTGGTCCCTGATCGAGAGATTCCGTCGAATGTTCGACTTCAACTCATTTATTCACATTTGTTCGAATTGTACTTAGGTACCTTGGGAGTCATTGACATCAATGGTGATTTCCCTCGCACTTGTTAAAGGTTTTCATCAATGACCAGTAATCGAGTGGTTTCTACCATGTTCGACTTCGACACATGTAATCACATGGTTAGATTCGTACTTTTTAGACAACGGGATTGAAGACCCTGGGTCTTATCTTTTGGCCCAGGCTGTGCTGGGGTATTTCTGATTTGTATTGACACATGGTCCACTTTGTATGTCACGTGGATATCTCCTAATCGACGTCTTCTAAACACATAGATCCATAGTGTATTCTTGGTGGCTATGTGGTATTTTGGCGACATGGATCCATAGTGTATGATTGGTGGTCATGGCCTACATTTATGATTTCATTCATTTGTGGTCTGAACATGGGAATGCCTACCTCAGAACTGGTATTATATTATGTAGATGCTTGATTGTTTGTCGGTTTCTGATTAAGTGTGATCCTTGTTTTTGACACACACACGCATTTTACAAAGTATTTTGGCTGTCACGAGTTCCAGCCTCATACTTTGGGGGGAATTCTGTTACACATTATTTTGGTCACTCTGGTGATGTCTCTACAGTTATGTGTTCAGGCTCTCGTAAGGAATTTTTGCCTGAGAAAAGTGACTGTTGTCTTCTTCCACAAAACATATTTTTAAGATGAGTTCGCAGGCTGACTATGTTGTACAGTGCAAGAATCTTGATTCTCGTAGGCAACCCTATACCTAGCCTGTGAGGTGTTTGAAATCTGCTCTATAGGTAGGGTGCGAACCTATTTTGAAGCTTGAAAGGAAGAGGAAGTTACAAAGATTCTAGAAGAGTATCTTCTAGAAAATGAGTTGGCATTTGCATGGTTGGCATCCTACTGACTTATTAGATTTAGTGGGATTATTTGCATCCCTTTAACCATCTGTCCTTCTCTTATATAATGAAGGGTTTCTCAAGGAAGAGGTTAAGCAAGATTGAATGGAGAATTGATGAAAGAATTGTGTGAAGAACCCTGTTTGGATTGAAGCTTGAAGACTCTATTTGTCTATCAAGTTGTACTGGATCTTCTTCATGCAAGTGTAGAGCAAGTGTGTGTGTTGGAACCAAGGACCACTGAAAGAAATCTTGCGACATCAAGGCGATCTGGTTGTATCTTCTACTTTCATTTAATATAATACAGTGGCATGTCCCTTTCCCATAAAATCACTCTTATTTTATTGCATAACTCCTTGATCATATGCATAGGTTGACATTGAATATACTCTGCTATCTTCACTTTGGTTGGTTTGTGTTGTCTTGGACCTAATCTCACAAGAGCACCGGAGTGAAGTAGGAACAACAGATACCTAAGGAAGTGATATAAAGGTATGTCACTCATTCCTTCTTGATAGTAGATTCAATGACTGCAAATTAGAGAAAGAGTCATGTCCTGTCCTATTTTGTTCTAGATCCAGGTGGATCTAGGGAGATCTGTTAGTGTCTGCATATACCGATTTATCCAGTAACAACTCGCAATCTAATGACTGCTCTTAGCAAGTGTTATTCGACAACGCGTTCTCCTGTAGCTTCTTTACCTTCTACATCTTCGCTATTTTCATCGCTGACGTCTCCAACATCGTGTGCTCTTCTCTGCATTGCTTCCATCACTTTAAACCTTGCACGAAATTCTCACATCTCTCTTTCTACAACACGATTGGATAAAGGTGGCTCTCCTCACCTCCTTGGTGGCATTGTGTTGACCGTCTCTCACACATAGAGTACAAATTTGAGTTCTTTTTTCTCCTCTATCTCCTTTATCTCCTTCGCTTGAAATCTACAGATAAAAATTAGCTCTGATACCACTTGATGCAGATGCCCCCCTCCTATCCTAAGGGTTGCACAACCTCCCGATCTAGGATTGATCAAGAATCTGAGTCTGACTGACTCCTCAGCCCCTCAAGAACCTCAAATTCACTTACCAAGCCCTCTTTCCCTTAGAGTGCAGGTTATATGGAACCCACGACCTTCTCCTTAATGCATTTGGAAACCTTAGCATACTTAGGCGCTAGCTCCCCTCGTTAAGCCCTCCCTTTAATGTGACCAAGGCTGTGACCAGTCGCCTATTCGAAAGGTGCATCGTGATTTCATAGTTCGTGACTTCTGCATGTGAGTCACTCAGACTCTCCCAACTCCCAAAATCCCAACAGGAGCCTAGCATGTGCTAGTCCCTTGGTTCTCCTTCACTGATGTGACCCTTTGCTGTGACTGTGGGACAATATTTCAAGCGCGTCGCGATTTTGCATTTTGAGACTTCGTGTCTCATCTCCCTTTGGAAAATTAACAGTCCGGATCTCTCCTCGATCCGACAACTCATATCATATCGTGATTTCACGTATTGCGAGTTCTTGCAACTCTTGCCTCTAATTTCTCTAGTCACAAAATCCTAACAAGGTCAGATCTATGGTTCAACTCCCTCCTTTGATCAACAGCTGTGATCGTTTCACGATTTTGCACTTTGAAATTTCTTGTAGCTTGACCTTTGACTTCTTCAAGTCACGAGTCAGCAAAATGTTGAGCTCACGCCACATGTCCTCCTTGACAATGGACGATTCAGATATTTTCGGCGTTTCGTGACTTTGTTCCTCATGTGTGCTTTCAAAGCTTTAAAGTTAGTGCACTTTACCTTGGTCTAATGACCATGATCTGTTTATGCTCAGACCGAATGACTTATATCTTTCTTCCTTTGTGCTTGCTCCTTGTTGTCTAGATGCTGATCGGACGGTCCAAATCTTTCCCTCTGAGCTCACGCTTTCTTTAGACTTAGAATATTTTTCAAAAAGATTCAAAGGTTTCAACCTTTGTCCTTCCTTTGAGTCTTCTTCTTGGATCTCATTATCACTTCTTGGAAGGTGTTACTCCTCCTGATCTTGATCTTCTCAAAGATTTGATCTCCCAAGCACTTCTTTCTTTTCTTGGAAATTCGTCAAACTCAGATCCAAATATTCTTGAAAAGAATCCTTTCTCATCTTCCTGGCATTCCTCGACTCTCGTTCTTTGACTTATCTATGGAGTCGCTTTGACTCTTCATCGAATTCCAGGTCTGTTCACTCTTTGCAATAGATCTTTACACATGATTTGAGTTCTTGCAACGACTGTGCAAACCCTGCGACAGTCGCTTTTCGCTTCCTGCAAAGAAAATCTTACACTATTTCTTCTGAGCTTTACGAGTCGAAACAGACCCTGTCAACACAATCCTTGTGGACTGTGTGCACAACTTGCACCGCTTATGAAGAAAGGCAAATTAAATTCTATGCAAACATTTCAAAGCTACATACACTCGTATAAATATTCATTCATTCTTGCAACAAACAACAATAACAGAGTATCATGGACAACAACAGTCTCTCACATTTGGATCAATTTTCCTCTGTTATCTTCATTCAGAATCAAGAAAATGGTTACAGTAAAATTCAAAGGAACAACTACTGTTCACAAGTCCTACTTGCTCATAACTATCGTAACCCCCCTTTTGGGTGTACAAAACCTCTCTTTATACAAAAGGAAACAAACAAATTAACTAATTGCTATCTAATTGTGGTTACATCGAGACTAGGGTTAAACTCTCGGGTCACGCATGCTCATTTTGTCTCCACACGTGTTATCTTTCCTCTTTTGTTTTCTATCAACTTCAAAATATTGCAGTATCGGTCAGTGTTCGAGATTCTGAATTGGTCCTCAGGCATTGATTTGTCCTGCCATGCGCACTTGCTAAGGATGCTCTTGCATCAATTTAGGGGACCGTGATACTAGAAGAGGGGAAGATGAAAGGGGGTGCATGGGTGATTTGACTCGACACTTGTCCTTTGGAGGTACATCCTTTCTTTCCCATGCTTCCTTACAAACACTTCCCATCAATATTTGACGTGTGTTGTCCTTTTCCATTTTCCCCATGCTTCTTGGGAAGGAAATATTTTTCATGCAAGGAGTGTGTGCCTTGGGGGAATAAAATTATTACCATTATCCATGGATCATTCTTCTATTTCCATGGAAATATTTCTCTCCCATGAGCATTATCCATTCTACCATTCTAATGTTCTTCCTCTTCTTGTTCAAGGAGGAACTTGTGTGAAACCATGGCCATTTGCCTACATGACAAGATAATCCTATACACTTGTGAATGGTAAGAGCATGTGGAGGATGGGGGACTTGTTTTTGAGTATAGGAGAGGAAATGGGATGGTTTCGAGGGATAAATCATGGCTAGAATGTCCACAACAACTAATGAAAACACCATTAAACCTTGTAACCTCGTTAGTGTTTCTCATGGATCGAACATTAGTGTTTCTCATGGATAGTTCAATCTCCTCCAATTCATTCAAAGTAGGAAACCAATAGTCTTGCATTATTTTTACTTGCACTTGAAGGTGTTGGGTGCTAAATATGTCCTAAAAACAACCTTAGTCTAACATTAATTTTATCAACCGAGGATTCATCTTTTTCTCTCAAGACTGTCAGAAAAACCTATGCAGATAAGTTGTAGAGGCTTAAATCGTGTAGATAGTTCATTTACAACAAATCCGGATTCATCTAAATTATTGTAACAATCAGTTTCTTCACACATTAGCTACAAAATCTGAAACTAATAATTCAATAAAAAGGAAATATACTCTGAGCAATAACACACCCTGAAAAGAAACATCAATTAATTACTGAACTCATTCATCTATCCAGGAAACAACAATTTAATCTACAAAAGCATCAATGAATCAATCTCTCAAAGAATAGTGATTAATCAACCTATTCAAAAGGAAAAATGATCTATAGAGATTTGAGAAGAAACAACAAATACAAACTTAATGAAAATAATCAACAAGTGATAAATTGACATTGAACATCAATCGGTAATTTCCAAATAGAACGACCAATCTATGCGAAGGAAAAACACAATTAATTCATAATAGAGATAATACGTTAATGAATATAGTCTAACTGCTGAAGGAAATATCAATCCACAAATTTACCACATAATCGATAAAAATACAGATAAGACAGTAGCTCCTATCGACTGGGCCCAAGATCTTCAGAAGATACTGTTATGAAAAACTCAGTACACGGAAATGCTGAAAATGCTCGAAACTTCCATTAATTTCATAATTGATAAGTCATTTACAACTGGGTTGTTGTGTAGAGCATCAACAGTTAGGAGATCAGAATTCTAGAACCCCTCTCTACCATTCACTCTTCTATATATATATTACAATAAGACAAGTGAATTAAGCTATCCTGAGGATCGAGATATCCTTAGAATTGCTTTTACTATTTTATGAATATTTCAAGATAAAAATCAATCTTCCTTGAGCTGTCTCATTCCTGATTCCTTTAGTCTTAAATGACCCATGTGTCTTTATTATCTTCTTGATTATCCTTGATTAACAAAAATTTCCGATTTCTGCATAAAATCAAAGCGATTCAAACCCAAAGTTTAGAAAATATCTAATATTATTTAATATTATTTTCAAAAGTTTTTTTAATTATTTTCTTCCCTCGTTACTTCAAATTATCATAATTCAAAATAAAAAGGAGAATATTTATACCTTTTTCTCACCCCAACATACCCCTCGCTTACCATTTTGCATGTCCTCATGCAACAAGATAGTTCTTATGCAGGGCAATGAGACTGTAGGGTGGAGAGGTCTCTTCTCTGTACCTCCAAAAACCATTCTTACCTTTAAGTTCTTCAAAATCAACTTCTTCTTGTTTCTTATGGATTTCATAAACACATTGATAACCCTCTGGAGGATACCAAATAATGGGGGCATTGTACCTACATCCAATCCAGGAAGGCCCCGCTTCCATGATCATATTGACATACCTTTCTAATATGAGATCGGCTGCTTGAAAATTCCTAAAACCAAATGGTTCCCTGTTCTTGATTTCATTTGAAGAGACACTCCATCTTAACTTTGCAACAAAAAGGGATTATTCTATAATTTCTCCAAAGTACTGCAGCCTTGAATACATAACATGTCTGTGGATGGGAGCTAAGGATTCCACAACTTTTTCCCTATTCATAAATTCACTATGTTCCATAATGGTGTCAAAGGGTTTAGAAGGTTCTCCTATAACCCATAGGTCTAGCCCATTTTCTCTTTTCATAAAGACCTTATGTGCCTTGGCCCATCTAATTTGATTTTTGGAAAAAGATAAAAAGGCCCAAAACTGGATATCCCCAGTGAATGCATTGGGGTTCTCATCTCTGTTTCCTTCTAAAATGAAATTATGAATATATAATTCACAAAAAAAGTATTTCACTGCATCATCTTGTTCTTTGAAACACAAAACAAAATCAAAGACAGTGGAAAACTCAGACGGTGTTCCTTCCCTAGTTGCTTTAACTTTTAATAATAGAAATAGTTCCAATAAAAATAGGGCATAATTATTAGCAAGGGCCCTGTAAGCTAATGCATCAGAATAAATAGAGAAAATATTTTTGATTTGACCCAAAGCTCCATCAAGCTGACTCTGCACCTTCTTTACATTTTCTCTTGCTCTGCTGAGGTCAACAAAGGTTTCATTTTCAGTTGTTGACATTGCTCGGAGTTTTTTGACAATTTTCTGATGCTCTGTTACTGGCACCATTTCATTTCAGCATTGGGTTAAGGTCTGTTGGGACTGTTCCAATTCTTCTTCCAGTCTTCTGATAGTGGCATCCTGTTCATAGGAATGAAGCACCCCTTCAGTCTAAACAACTTTTTCTACTATTACTGTTGCATTTGTCTGATTTTTTGTTTCAGCTGAATCCAAGGGGACATGAAAATCTGTTTGTGTTTCAACAGAGTGAGTATAAATTTGTTGGATTACTGAGAGGTGGGGTGAATCAATAATAGAGCAATTTAATCCTTTTTAACCATATA
>JASDQU010105876.1:31624-46691 GCA_032191745.1 Picea mariana
AAAATCTCTTAAACCACTTTGACTACTTTGACCTTTTGGGGCTTCTAGATGACATATGAGGGTCCTCCAACTTCGTAAGACCATAACTCTCAAACTGTGAGGAGTTATGTGACATTCCACATACCACAAGAAATGGAATGACATGTAATATCCATATAGAATAGTATTATCTAAAAATATATCATAATGCATATTGTTATCTATCAAACAAACTTGGGTCCATTACCCAAACCTGGGGTCTCCAATTTCTCATGGCCATAACTCTCTAACCATGAGGAGTTATGTGACGTTCCACATACCACCGGAAATGGAATGAAAAGAAATATCCATCTAGGATAGTTTACCTGACAAATTCATTGTCCTTCATCTTATTATTCCACAATTAAGAATGGGTTCTCTTACTTTGCAAAGCGTCTTCCAGTGAGGGATTTCACCATAAGGGGACCACTTTGGATTTCATACATCTTTACTTCTTATCAACCATGACAAGACAATAATGAGTCATCTTTACATCAAACAATATTGGGTCCATTACCCAAACCTTTGTGCCGATAGGGATTTCTTCAAGGGTTGACATCAATAACAACCTTAATAAAAAAAAAATCCCCTCTTTGAACCCTTCCAGTAGGAAGTGGATTTCTTCCATGCATTCTAAATCTCCTAGATTTATTCTTCCTATAGGATTTGTCAGAATTTTCCAACCACTTCTTAAGTCGTCTAATATTTCCCTTCAATCTGTCAATTTCTTGTTTTAATACCTTCATTATCTTGACCTTCCTCCTTAGTTTCTTATTCTCATGTTATAGCTCTCTGATTCCTCTATTGCCTTCTTCTGTTGTTTCTTTATGTCCAAGGGGAATTTCAAGGTCTTCAAAATCTTGATCAATTGGAAATTCATTCCCTGTATCCTCTAGGAATTCTTGTTTCTCTAAAGGAATTCTCTCCTTAAACTGAGGCTCTGTTTGTTCTGCTACATCAGTAGATTCCCTCATAGGAGAGGATGGCATCTCTACATCAGGATTATCAAAGACATAGTTTGAAGGAGGAGAGGTTGGAGATTGGGGTTCTTTTGGACCGTCTGTATCTTCAGTAAGAGACATTCCCAAATTTCCTAACACTCAGGCCATCTCCTCTTCATATCTTTCAGGGAAATCATTTTGCTATCTTACATGGTTTTCTTGTAGTGGATCTTATGTTTTCACAGTCTCTTGAGTGTTTTTAGATTATCTTGTCTTTCTACCCTTTCTTCTTTTAATAGAGGGGGTTTTAGGAGCATAAGTTGTTCTTTGTCTTTTCCTTTCTGATGTTTCTTCTTGCATACTCTGAGTTTCTTATTTTGACTGTTCCTCTCCCAACTGAATAAGTTCTATTTCAATTTTAGGCTGGGTGGCTCGTATTTCTGTTTGAGCACTCTCAACCTCTAGCTGAACTACCTCAATTCCTTGTCGAGGAATTTCAGGGTGGATCTCTGACTGGGGAACTTCTGGTTGCTCTATTTGCAAGGGTCTATTGAGCTCAATTAGGCTTTCCCATGTTATTTGTGCATGATTTAATGCCCTGACTACTATTAATTTTACCAATCCATGATGACTGATTACGCTATCAGGGTCTTTATTTTTTTAAGTTCTTCCAGCTACCTCATGCAAAATGTTATTTAAAAGAAATGGTAGATTTAATACTAACAGTTGTTTTGATGCTGCCAACAACTTAAGGTGGCAAGGTCTCACCATGTCATATCGTCCATCACATGTAATGTATCTTTGCACCACACCTGCTAGCTCCCTCCAAGGTTCACTAAGAGCAGTGGGGTTGAGGCCTTTTCCTTTCTTGTCAAATTCCTCCCCTGGTTCTGCAAAGGATTCCACAACTTCCTGGAGTGATGTGTATTTACCATACCATTTTGTTCCTTCATTTGGAAATCATGTAACATCGACTATGATGGCATCAGTGATTGGTATTTGTATGCCCCAAAGTGTTGAGATTTCCCCCTATGGATCTTGGAAGAATTCCAGTGCAATATTTGCATCAAAACCATGCATCCTGTTAAAATACCGTGTCCACCCTAAACGGTTTAGAATTTCCCTAGCTTGATCAGTAACTCGCAGCAGTGTAGGTTCACGACAAATAATTCAACCACCCATATTTTTTGCAAGAAAATCGACACAACTATCGTTCCCACCTGTGAAACTTGTTAGACCATCCTGTAAAACAAAATTAATAGAAATGGTATATATAAAAAAAATACATAACAATATAATGTAGCTTCCCATTGCCTGCAATTATTATGGCTTATCGTTAACTCGTGCGGAATTTCCACCCCCCAATGAGTGAAAGGTCTACCTCGACCGATCATATGTGTAAACATATTAATGATGGACAATCAAGTGATGAATTATTTATTATGTAGCCTCCAATGGGTAGAACAATCGTTAACAATTTCCAAAGAAACTTAATATTAATCATGGAAATGAATGATAATCATATCTTTTGTGGAAAGAGAAAGCCAAAATACCAATACCCAAAGTGTTAAGGAATAAATTATGAATATTTCTAATATGTCGAAGTTTTATAAGTATGCCACTTGTCATAATTTTTTTATCCTCCCTTGTTTTGAATATAGCAAGAATGATAGCCTCTTCTTAAAGAAAGGAAATCTATGAGCACAATAAAAGTTTGGTGATTTAAGATAAAATTCAATATCATAGGGAGAGCAACTGCTTCCAGCATGCATCCATAACCTCAACAAGGTTTCCATTTAACCCATAGATGAGTGAATATCCTCAATAAGTATTTTGAATAGTCTTTTCCCAAAAATGCCATTGTCCTGGTTTGGTAGCCAGATAACAACAATTCCACTCACTAGATCATAAGAAAGTGAAGAAGGTGGCTCGTGATGAGACCTCTTGTACTTTGACCCTAAATGTCAAAGTCCATTGCCCTGTTGTGGTATCCATAGATGGAATTTCACTTATGTTAATGTCTTATGATCGTGGTAGGTTGGCTCATGATGAGACCCCCTATCCTTTTTGAGAGAAGGTTTTTTTCTTTTCTTTCATTTTCCCTTTTTTTAAGGCTTTATTTTATTGCATTTTTATCTCTTGTTTTTTCATCATTAAGGGAGGCTCATCTACTCCTTAAGAGTTTGGGATGGCGTAAGAAGTGTAATAATTCCAAGTAAAAATGTGCCTTAGACTCCTTATTATGATGTGAAGGGAAATTATCATTCAATTATATGTATATATAGGAAAAATAAACTAATTATGGTGGTTAAGGATCATGAACAATATTAAGATAATTCAAAAGAATCAATCCATAAAAAAATTGATAAGGTATACTAAATATTCCTCAAAAATAAAATAAGAAATCGTTTCCATGATAATTAGAAATGATTCCTTTGAAAATTAATTATTGAAGTTCATATCCAAAGGAATAGCGAAACGTATAAGGGGGAAATCATAAAAACAACACGTGTTGTTGGTGGAAACAAAAATCGTTGCTTTCAAGTGAAAGGAACAACAAAGGGAACAACCGTAAAGGGAACAACTGTTGTTACATTTGAATGAATGACATTACCCACGAAGGGAACGACAATCGCAACCAAGGGAACAAAAACTGTTACGCTCGAATAAATGACATTGCCCACAAAGGGAACGACAATTGCAACCAAGGGAACGAAATTACCCACAAAGGGAACAAAAAACACAACCAAGGGAACAACAACTGTTATGTTTGAATGAATGACATTACCTGCAAAGGGAACGACAATTGCAACCAAGGGGACGACAACTGTTACGTCCAAATAAACGACATTACCCGCAAAGGGAATGACAATTGCAACCAAGGGAACACCAACTGTTACGTTCAAATAGACGACATTAACCGCAAAGGGAATGAAAACTGACCAAAGGAACGTCAACTGATCAAAGGAACGACAACTGAAGTTCTAGGAAGATATTGATGATATTCAAATTGAACCATTTAATTAATTAATTGGATACCTCCCGCATGAAGATTTTTTTTTTTAGCAAATCTAGGATTGATTAGTCATTAAATAAATTCATTTAATAACTTTACAGGTAGGTTTATTCAATGATCAGGGGGGTAAAATACATTAGATGGTTTACGATGTCATGCATCCATTTCTATTTACTACAGTCACAACTGTGCATCTTTTTAGTGCAATCGTCTTACTTTTGTTGTGAAACATGACATATTCATCTCCTGTATAAAAACAAAGGTTTATATTCGATGGGTTCTTCAAAGTGAAACAAGATTAATTTGGAGTTTGAATTTGAAATATAGAAGACATGTAACAGTTATAAATAAAGAATAGAAAAGAGTGCTAATTATATTTTCACTACAGCCATATTTTACACCCTTTCTAGTCTTTGTTCTCCAAATCTCTTTATAACAACTTCCCTAGAAAGTAAAAACTTAAAAACTCAATCAAATATTCAAAGAAAAATATATACAGTATGTACAGTGGTGGAGAAAAACAATAATTTCATGGGGCTGAAGCTGCTGGGTTACCTTCCCAGCCAGCTAAAATCTGAACAGTAGGATCGTTACTTGCTTCCTGGAAAAATGATTCTTTTGAAAGAGACTGATGGTAGAGTGCACGCTGGAGGTGAAGAAAATGCACCATAGTGGTGGTCTAGAGTGATATGGACACACACTAGCAGTTACGAGAGTGAACTCCCACCTAGTCTAGTCTCTCAGGCAGTTACGGGAGTGAACTCCCACCTAGTCTAGTCTCTCAGGCAGTTACGGGAGTGAACTGCCACCTATCTGAGTTAACTAGTCTATCATTCTTCAGTTAACTGACTAAAATAGAGTGCAGTGAGGAGGAGATCAGGGAATCAAGGGTAATGTGCTAGTATGGTGATGATACCAAGTACAAAGCACATTAGTTGGCGATGATCCCAATATTGCATGGTGACTAAACCAATGCAGCGTCTAGACTCCACTCAACTACTCAAACTGAAGTGAAAACTGAAGAGAATATTATCCTTAGAGGAATATTCTTCCTAAAATATAGGAGACTGAATAATGACTAATAAACAAGGAAAAACCTTAGGAAAAATAAATCCTAGGTGCGTGTGAAGTAATTCCAAAACCCCCCATAAACATCACTATGGTGAAAATAAAGAATGGGTCCCGACAATGAGGCCATGTTAGGTACCCAAATACAAAAGATACACTGAAATAAAGTGATGAAAGAGGGAAAACCTCATGGTAAAAATCCCTCCTCAAGGTACTATGTATGTTAAAAAAATAACTGACAGTTTCTAGGCAATTGTGTCCTTCACTTCAAGACAACTTCGCAGAGAATGGAACTTCTGCTCAGTAAAGGTCTTGGTGAAGATGTCTATCATATGTTCTGTTGAAGGATAGACCTGTAGGTTGATGATCCCTTTGTGTACTAAGTCCCAGATGTAGTGCATGTGGATCTCGATGTGCTTCATTCGCTGCCTCTGAATTGGATCTCTGCATAATTTTAGAGTGCTCTAGTTGTCACACCAGATGACGATTGGCCGATGAAATTGAATTCCCAACTCAGTGAGAAAATGTTGTATCCACATAGCCTGGATGGTTATGTTAACTACCTCTCTATACTCTCCCTTGACTGAAGATAGAGAAATGACAGCTTGCTTCTTTCTCAACCAACAGATAAGCATGGAACTAAGACTGTGTGAGTAACCAGATGTGGACTTGCGATCAGTGTTATTTCCATCCCAGTCAAAATCAGTGAACCCAATGAGATCTAATGTAGAGTTTGTTTCATAATGAATCCCAAAGGTGATGGTTCCCTGTACGTACCGAAGAATATGCTTTGCAGCCTTCTAATGTAGCTCATGCGACTCCTGCATGAACCTGGAAACTGCGCCAACTGCATAGGAGAGGTCTGGTCTGGAGTGTGTGAGATACAAAAAGCTCCCCACTAGTTGTTTACATAGTTTGTTTTCAACTAGCGGAGTGTCCCCGCCATCCTCAAGTTTGAATCCTGATAGGAAGGGATTTGGAGGAGACTTACAGCCTGTAATGTGAAATCTCTCAAGGAGATCTCATGCATACTTGTCCTGAGACAGTTTGATGCATGATGCTACTGACTGATATCAAGTCCAAGGAACAAATCTAGCAGACCCATGTTCGTCATCAAGAACTTGTCATGTAGAATCCACTTGACTGCAGCAATCGCTAAAGTCGAGCAACCAGTGATCAACAAACCATCAACATACAAAACTAAGATTAGAAGTGAATCAGTCGTCCTGAACATGTAGACATTCGAGTCTGATTTACAATGTACAAAGTTCTGTGACACCAGGTAGGATTCCATCTTGGCATACCATGCCCTCGGAGCCTACTTGAGGCCATAAAGAGATTTCTTCAGTCGACAGACCAAAGATGAATCCTGCATAAATCCCTGGGGTTGCTCCATATAGATATCCTCAGAGAGATCATTGTGAATAAATGCATTCTTCATGTCCATCTGATGGAATTCCCATCCCTTTGTTTCCACAATGGCGAGTTCCAAATGTATGGAATCCATCTTCTCTACTGGAGCGAAGGTCTCATCATAATCAATGCCATGCACCTACTAAAAGCCTTTGGAAACAAGCCTAGATTTGTATCTGCTAATCTATCCATCTGTTGCACTCTTGGTCTTGTAGACCCATCTGCACCTCACAAGTTTCCTTCTAGAAGGAAGGGAAACCAAATCCAAGGATGATTTTAAGGGCTAAATTTCTCTCATGGGCTAATTTTCCATGGTTTTTCCAAAAACAAGATTCGCTATTTTAAAAATGATTCGCCCAAATTCTATAGGATAAAATTATTTTACCTTAAAAATCGCTAAAAGTTCATAAAAACTATATAAAATACTTAGAAATTTGAATATTTTTACAAAAATATCGCCAAACATTTATAGTTCACATATGAAGGATTAGTAAGATTCGCCAAGTTTTCTACATTTTAAAATAAATTTCCATCCTTAAAATCATCCCTGACCAAATCCCAATTCTGGTTCTCGAGGAGGGAGTTTTACTCCTCCTACATGGCGGATTCCCAAAAGGGATTTCCATGAACCTCGCCATAAGACTGTGGATCTAAAGACTGAACCAAGAAAAGATGTCTGGGGGACAATGGTTCAGTGGCAGTGACTGCAATAGGAGGCTCCTTGAAATCAGATTGAGTCCTCCTAGTATCAGCTGGATCACCAACAAGATCCCCTGCATCCTAAAGAGTAGTCTGGGCCCAATTGGGCCTCTAGTCTGGCTCTGCATCTGCATATGGATACACTGACTCTGTATCTGATTGTATTGAATCTGTATATGGATCATATTAATCCTTTGAATCAGAACTATCGTCTGAAGAAGAGTCGACATGTGCATGTTCATCATCTCAGACAGATGGAAGAATGAAGGTGTTTGCATGCGGTTGTTGAGGTACATGCAAGACACTTTCCTCGAATTGGACACTTCACTCAATGATGAGCCGATCCGAGGAAAGATCAATAAGTCTGTATCCCTTCACACTGTTGGTGTATCCAACAAAAATACACTCAGTTCTCTGTGGATCAAGTTCCTTCCTCTTTTCAGAGGGAATACGAGCCCATGCACGTGAACCGAAAAATACGAAAGTGGGTCACTTACGGTTTGAGGCCGCTCCAAGCCTTGTAGGGTGTCTTATCCTTGATATATCTATGGGGATATCTGTTTTGGATGTAGGTTTCACAATTAAGTGCTTTGATCCATAGTCTCTGTGGAAGTGACTTTGCATGAAGCATGCAAGATGCCATCTCTTTTAGAGATCTGTTTTTTCACTCAACAACTCTGTTTTGTTGTGGAGTATAGGGAACTGTGTGCTGTAACTGAATCCCTGCCTCATGAAAAAGATTCAGAATCTCATGATTGACATACTCTCCCCTGTTATCATTTCGGAGGATTTTGATTTTCTTTCCTGACTATGTCTCAACCAGAGCTTTAAAATCTTTTAGCTATTGAAAGACCTCTTATTTTTTGCTAAGAAAGTAAATCCATGTGAAACGTGAGAAATCATCAAAAAAAATGAGAACATACCTTGATTTGTTGATTTATGGATGCGGAAAATGGCCCATGAGGTCACTATCGATGAGATCTAAAGGAGAGAAAGCTCTCCGAGTCTTTCCTTTGTCGAATTTCTCTTGAGGGTGTTTTACAAGAACACAACCCTCACATATTCCTTTGGAGAAATGAATGTCTGGTAGAACATTAACCAATATTTGATTTCTTATTTGTTGCATATATCTTAAATTCAAATGTCCAAACCTTTTGTGCCATATCCTATAACTTTCATCAGCATGGGTAAGCAGTAAACCAGAATCTGGTTCAATAAATTCAGAAAATGTATACAATCTAGATTGATGATTTAACTCGCCGGTAGCAACCCTGGAATTGGTTTTCATGTCATATATGTCCACTGCATTAGGTGTGAATCTGACTTTCTTTCCAGTGTCGAAATTTGTCATCTAATACAAGGAGAGAAGATTGACAAAAAGTTTGGGAACGTTCAACACATTCTCGAAGCTTCTGTTGGTGAGTTAAATCCTTCCTTTGACGGAGACCTCAACTGGAGAGTTGTCCCCCATTAGAATAGGAGGACCTTTGCATGCATCCAATCAAAAATAGATTGATTTTGTGGCATCCATGTAATGTGATTCTCCTGAATCTACGATCCAAGCATCGGGAGAGGAGTTGATGTAAATCAAGACATGGCTAGAATTGCCTTTCTTGGGATTCTAATCTGCCTTTCTTGGGATTATGATCTTCTGGATTATTCTTCTTGGAACCTTCGGGGATGCGATCTCCAAGGTTATTTTGCTTAAGTATTTAATTCATTAGATCTATTTTTTTCTGCATGCATGCGGATTCTGGATGGAATCCTTTTTGGCAGTATGTGCATTTCTCCCCTTTTCTTCCCTTTTCACCTTTGGATCCAGAGGCATCGGTGAAGGTTTTGAGTACCCTTCCTTATTCATATTTGCATGAGATTTCCTTTTGTCTTTATCTTTATATTTATGATATTTATGGTTTCTATCTTGCACAGTAAGTGCACGAGCCTTTGGGCCTTTGATTTTTCCCATGTTGATGAGCTTTGTTTGCTCTTGTGTCATGGATTCGATAAATTCCTCAAGAGAAGGTATCTTCTAGGTAGCTCCAGAGGAAAATTTGACTGAATGGAATGTGGATACGAACACAGAGAATTTAGGACCAAGTTTGGAGAGAATGGTGAGAACCATTTGTTTCTCCTCCTTAGATTTATCAACCCCGCAAGCCTTGAGTTGCGACAGTAAATCCTTGAATTTTGTAACGAAATATTGAAGATTGTCAAATCTTTTTGGGTCCAATGTGAGAAAATCCACCTCGAGCATGTGTCCCATCATATCATATTGTTTTCCAAATATCCCTTCCAAGGTTCTCTATGATTCATTGGGGGTTTTACAGGAAGATATGTGAAAAAGGATATCGGGAGAGATGAGACTACAAATTATTTTGAATGCTTCATCCATTCGATTTAGATACTTGGATTTTTCTATGGCTGATTTTGGTTATGTCTTTGTATTCAATTTTAACCTGTATAATCCTCTATTTCAGAGATGCATGATTATCCTCTCCTTCCATGCAAAGTAATTGTAAGGTGTAAGAATGAATTCTTTTGGGAATTCCATTTTTCTGTTGTCTCCAATCTTTGGTACCTACAAAAATAATTGTTGTAGCTTTTGCTTAGCAGTCTGTCAGCTATGATACCATGTAAATGTGTTGGACCTACACAGAATAGATCTAGCTAGAAAATACCACATACATTTTCAAAGAGAAAATGAGAAAGAAGAAGCAAGAGAGAAAGAATGGAAGAATTCTCATTAACCGTAATGAATAATGAATAATTTACACATGATATACTCTATATAACTCAACCAATGCACACTAAAGGTGAAGCCAATGAACCATAGTGGTGGTCTAGAGTGATCTAGAATGCACCAGCAGTTACGAGAGTGAACTGACACCTATTCTAGTCTCTCGGGAAGTTACGGGAGTGAACTGCCACCTAGTCTAGTCTCTCGGGTAGTTACGGGAGTGAACTGCCACCTAGATGAGTTAACTAGTCTATTAGTCTTCAATTAACTGACTGAAATAGAGTGAAGTGAGGAGGATATCATGGAATCAAGGGTAATGCGCTAGTCTGGTGATCCTATGAAGGAAAATGCACATTAGCTGGTGATGATCCCAATGTTGCATGGTGACAAAACCAATGTATCATCTAGACTCCACTCAACTAGTCAAACTGAAGTGAAAACTGAAGAGGATATTCTCCTTAGAGGAATATTCTTCCTAAAATATAGGAGAATGAATAATGACTAATAAACAAGGAAAAACCTTAGGAAAAATAAATCTTATGTGTGTGTGAAGTAACTCCAACAGATCTGGAAACTGTTGACACCCAAAGTTTTGGGTTAATATCGTATGCGCAGGCAAACAAAGTTGTGCAAGTGCTCATTCCAAGTTTTGTGTGTGCCTAAACTAATGTGTGGAGAATTAAAAGAAGTATGCGTCAGATTGAGTTTTGACATTGTGTGTCAAGATTAAATTCTACCAAGCACGTGTCGATTCGATTTTTGTGAGTTGCACTGAAAATCAAGAAGATGCCCTCCAAAATCAAGAAAGGAATCATCGGGAAATGTCCCCGAAGGATTACTACTGGTAGCAAAAGGAAACGTGGGACAACGAGAGGATGAGCTAGCCAGGAAGTTAAAATTGCTCTGATGCAGAAAGCCTACATGAAGTACTAGTAGGTGTGAGAAGTGTGTGAAGAAGTCAATAAGTAGAGTGAGTGGAATAGAGAATAAGGAGACAGAGTTCTTGAGCAGAGAAAGATATAAAAGGAAGTAGTTATATCAGAAATAGAATTGGTTAGTGATTTATATGATCATAGAGTCCATAAAGTTGTTATCCATGTGTGCCGAGCTCACTCTAAGCCTTTGTAATGTTGTAATACTTCTGAATATAAAGTTGAGTTTGTTGTATGTTTGATGTCTAAGGAATGCGCATGGTGTAGTATATTGTATATTTGAATTCTTATCTCTAGAGACATGGACTCTATTGTTGTTGAATATATCTTTCTTAACGTATGCTTTTGTTACAATGTAATGACCTTGGTAATAAAGATACAACATTTCTGATCTATTTTGTGTCTATCATGTTTCATTTGGATATGTCTATGTATTTTTTTACTTATTGATAAATAGTAGGTTGATGGTAATGGAATGTATGAATGCCATCCGATATGGATATCTGTATGTTTATCCCTTCATCCCTATCACAAAACCTTATGGTATTTGTGATCCTCTCTACATCTCGGGTGAGACCTTTCTCGGCCTTGGCCGAGGATTGATATGTTGGTGCTTTGGGATTGTTGTTAGTCAACTCTAGATAAACCCTAGGTCTAAACTCCCCAGCATGAGAAAGTATGCGCGCAATCATGAAATGAGCCAACAATTGGTTCCATTGTCAGGATTGAAAAGTATTTTCTAGAATGATGAAGATAAGAGATGAGGTGGTATCAATCTCGAGAGGAAATTCAAGACTGGTAAGCTGCAAAAGAGCATGAGTTTTCCCAGCAAGAAACTCAAGGTCTGAGAGTGAATGTGCAACAATGGAAATATATTAATATTTATACTAATATGCATGAGCTTTTCTTTTTTGAATTTCCTTGTTTGTTGTATGAATGGATGAAAAGGAAAATTGCACCTAGTTCAACTTTGTGGCCTTTAGAAATAGTGGTTTGGGATCAAGCCATGCTTGAGAGGTTGAATAATTTGAAAAATAAGTGGACTCAAGCCATTGATTCCTAGTTTGATCGAGTAAAGGAGGGATATATCATTGAGTTTGTGGTCGAGTACATTGATTCTTTCAATGAGGTTGAGTGTAACATCCCCAACCACCCTAGTGCTGGGCTATGCTACGTGAAATAAAATTTGAACTGTGTACAGTATTTAAAGCATACAGAAACTATGAAAATACACAATTTTATACAACATAATGATAAAATACACATGCAACACATATAGGAAAAACCCATAAAAATAAACACATAAATAACGTTACAGCATGGAATTTAACACACAATTGACATGTATCTTTGATAGAAAACCTGAAACTACATGCATACCTTCCATGGACCTCACATCCTTAGACCACTTTGCTCAGTAGTCTCAGCGATGGGTCACCCCCGAGCTGGGACTAAACTCCATTCGGGCAAAGGAATTCTTAACTAGGCTGATGTATCTCAGACAATAGGAAAAATGCTCTCACAGGTGCCAACTCAATCTGACATCCTACAGTCCCTCATTCCCCACATGCATGTCCCATATTATGAAATGTGCCCCATATCTTCTCAACATTCCTTCGATTGCCCCATTTCCTTTTCGAGGCTTCAACAACATATCGGACAAGAAGTATCATATCCCTGTGGCTTCAATTTGGAACCTTTGGGAAATCAAATCCTAGCAAGTCTCCCACCCAGATAGAGTTTCTCACGGGCTTGAAAACCCATCTCTTCAGTTCACCAAGTACAGGAACAAGTACATGATTGGTACGGGCTCAGTTAAGGTATAGGTGTGTTGCTCCTGAAAGAGAGGTACTGTGGGCAGACTGAAATCTATGAGTCTAGGAAATGGAGAAATGATGGAATCCCCCGAAATGCACTAAGTCCAAGATCTTGAGCTAACCAGGTACAGGTACAAGCATAGGTATGGGTTTTGTACTCGTTTGAGTACAATACAAGTAGAGTGATGGTAACAGGAAAAATTACGGAGAACAGCTGAAAATTTGTGAGTGCAGGAATGGAGGAGTGATGGAATGGAATGCAATTGAATCAATGGCCAAAATATTGGAAAATTCACCAAGTCCATGCTCTTTGTATGCATTTTCCCAACTTGACATTTGTCAGGTTGAGAGCTGCTTTGGCACACTTGTCCCCATCCTTAGAACTTAGGATAAAATTAATTATCCAAAATTTCTACTTTAAGGATTATTAATATAATATTCCTCTTAACCTTAAGCTCTCTAGATTATCCCCTTAGCCTTAACATTTATCCCTCTTTCCCTAAATAGTGGAGTTTAGTCCCCCATACTCTTTTACCTACTTGGTCTGCACACAATGATGTATTTTTCATTAATATTTGCATGTGAATACATTTATACTTACATCACAGACATACTTATTCTTTTTGCATCTTGGCTCACCAATATATGTATATTTGTATTTACATTTATAGTTTGGGTTCGGCCTAGGGGTATTACATTCCCCTCCCCCTTATTTATGCATTTTCCTCAATGCAATATATACAAATATACAACCAAAAATTCAAAAATCCTCAAAACGATGCAGGTATTCTGCTTGCATAGCATCCCCATGCTCCCGTTGCATCTTCAGTAATGTACCAAGTCCATTGGACCTTTACTAACTCTATGGCTCCATTCTAGATCTGCCTGATATTCCGGTCCAGTATGCACATTAGATGCACTTGAAAGGCGCCTTCTTGCTCCACCTGAATCGCATTCCAATCAATGACATTATTAGCATCAGGAATATACATTTTGAGAAATGATACATGTAATACATTATGAATAGACATTGATGTAGGCAAGGTAAGAATGTATGCTATAGGCCCAATCCTCTCTAGGATTTCAAACGGCCCACAATAACGAGTTGCCAAATTTGAACATTTTCCCAACTTCAGGGAACTTTTGTTGGCCTTTAATTTCAAGAATACATGGTCACCCACTTTAAACTCCCTGTGAGTTCTTCCCTTATCATCATAGTTCTTATGCATGTCTTGAGAAGCCTTTAAATTCTATTTTATTTTCAACATTTGCTCTTCCATTTTCGTGAGTAGTTTTGGTCCAACCACTGCTCTATCTATTGGGTTGTTCCATCTTACCAGAGTTTTTCACCTTCTTCCATAAAGTTCCTCAAACGAGCTCATCTTTAGAGATGCTTGGTACCCATTGTTATATAAGCAAACTCTACTAAGTGTAGATAGTCTTCCCATTTTGATGGTTTATCCATCACATACATCCTCAACATATCCTCATGAATCACTTGGTTCAACCTCTTGGCTTGTCCATCTGACTCTGGATGATAAGTTGTGCTAAAATTCAAGTTCGTTCCAAATCCCTTAAATAATCATTTCCAAAAATTTTATGTAAATTTTGGATCTCTGTCAGACACAATTGTCTTGGGTATACCATGCAGTCAAGCAACTTCTCTCATATAAATATCAACAACGTTGGCCTCTTTGTGAGTTAGCTTTACTGGAATAAAATGGGCATCTTTGGTAAGATTATCCACCACTACCATGATAGCCTCATGATGCTTTCTTGTTCTGGACAGTTTGGTGATGAAATCCATTGTTACTACTTCCCATTTCCACTCAAGAATGGGTATTGGCTGTAGCAAACCAACTAGATGTCTATGCTCAACCTTGACCTTTTGACACTCCAAACATTTGGCCATCCTCTAATGGCCTCAATATTTTTTAGGATCTACTTCTAAACCTTCCTCTGAAATGATATGTCCCAAATAATGAATTTGCTTCTGATAAAATGAGCACTTGCTCAATTTGGCATACACTTGATGCTCCCTTAATACCTGTAAAACCATCCTCAAGTGTTGCTCACACTATTTCTCTGACTTAGAATATTTTGAACACACCAGCCACACTAAGAGGGGGGGGTGACATAGTGTGTGGACTTGTATAAGTTTTCTTCTCGCAAGTTACAAGTTAGCAGTTAAAACATAATTGTACACATTAAAAACAATCAAATCATAATCACAATGAACACAAGAAATACCAGATGTTTGTTTAAGCTTTTGTATAATTTATGTCTGTGTGTGTGACTATAGTAATGGGGATTTTCCCAGCACCAACTGAAGTAAGGAGCACCAACTCCTAGGAGAGTGTTGGTAGCCCTACATGTTTTTTTCTTTTTCAATGACAAATGACAACTCATGTAGTTGCCTATGCCTC
>JASDQU010105876.1:55681-69056 GCA_032191745.1 Picea mariana
GAAGTCAATAAGTAGAGTGAGTGGAATAGAGAATAAGGAGACAGAGTTCTTGAGCAGAGAAAGATATAAAAGGAAGTAGTTATATCAGAAATAGAATTGGTTAGTGATTTATATGATCATAGAGTCCATAAAGTTGTTATCCATGTGTGCCGAGCTCACTCTAAGCCTTTGTAATGTTGTAATACTTCTGAATATAAAGTTGAGTTTGTTGTATGTTTGATGTCTAAGGAATGCGCATGGTGTAGTATATTGTATATTTGAATTCTTATCTCTAGAGACATGGACTCTATTGTTGTTGAATATATCTTTCTTAACGTATGCTTTTGTTACAATGTAATGACCTTGGTAATAAAGATACAACATTTCTGATCTATTTTGTGTCTATCATGTTTCATTTGGATATGTCTATGTATTTTTTTACTTATTGATAAATAGTAGGTTGATGGTAATGGAATGTATGAATGCCATCCGATATGGATATCTGTATGTTTATCCCTTCATCCCTATCACAAAACCTTATGGTATTTGTGATCCTCTCTACATCTCGGGTGAGACCTTTCTCGGCCTTGGCCGAGGATTGATATGTTGGTGCTTTGGGATTGTTGTTAGTCAACTCTAGATAAACCCTAGGTCTAAACTCCCCAGCATGAGAAAGTATGCGCGCAATCATGAAATGAGCCAACAATTGGTTCCATTGTCAGGATTGAAAAGTATTTTCTAGAATGATGAAGATAAGAGATGAGGTGGTATCAATCTCGAGAGGAAATTCAAGACTGGTAAGCTGCAAAAGAGCATGAGTTTTCCCAGCAAGAAACTCAAGGTCTGAGAGTGAATGTGCAACAATGGAAATATATTAATATTTATACTAATATGCATGAGCTTTTCTTTTTTGAATTTCCTTGTTTGTTGTATGAATGGATGAAAAGGAAAATTGCACCTAGTTCAACTTTGTGGCCTTTAGAAATAGTGGTTTGGGATCAAGCCATGCTTGAGAGGTTGAATAATTTGAAAAATAAGTGGACTCAAGCCATTGATTCCTAGTTTGATCGAGTAAAGGAGGGATATATCATTGAGTTTGTGGTCGAGTACATTGATTCTTTCAATGAGGTTGAGTGTAACATCCCCAACCACCCTAGTGCTGGGCTATGCTACGTGAAATAAAATTTGAACTGTGTACAGTATTTAAAGCATACAGAAACTATGAAAATACACAATTTTATACAACATAATGATAAAATACACATGCAACACATATAGGAAAAACCCATAAAAATAAACACATAAATAACGTTACAGCATGGAATTTAACACACAATTGACATGTATCTTTGATAGAAAACCTGAAACTACATGCATACCTTCCATGGACCTCACATCCTTAGACCACTTTGCTCAGTAGTCTCAGCGATGGGTCACCCCCGAGCTGGGACTAAACTCCATTCGGGCAAAGGAATTCTTAACTAGGCTGATGTATCTCAGACAATAGGAAAAATGCTCTCACAGGTGCCAACTCAATCTGACATCCTACAGTCCCTCATTCCCCACATGCATGTCCCATATTATGAAATGTGCCCCATATCTTCTCAACATTCCTTCGATTGCCCCATTTCCTTTTCGAGGCTTCAACAACATATCGGACAAGAAGTATCATATCCCTGTGGCTTCAATTTGGAACCTTTGGGAAATCAAATCCTAGCAAGTCTCCCACCCAGATAGAGTTTCTCACGGGCTTGAAAACCCATCTCTTCAGTTCACCAAGTACAGGAACAAGTACATGATTGGTACGGGCTCAGTTAAGGTATAGGTGTGTTGCTCCTGAAAGAGAGGTACTGTGGGCAGACTGAAATCTATGAGTCTAGGAAATGGAGAAATGATGGAATCCCCCGAAATGCACTAAGTCCAAGATCTTGAGCTAACCAGGTACAGGTACAAGCATAGGTATGGGTTTTGTACTCGTTTGAGTACAATACAAGTAGAGTGATGGTAACAGGAAAAATTACGGAGAACAGCTGAAAATTTGTGAGTGCAGGAATGGAGGAGTGATGGAATGGAATGCAATTGAATCAATGGCCAAAATATTGGAAAATTCACCAAGTCCATGCTCTTTGTATGCATTTTCCCAACTTGACATTTGTCAGGTTGAGAGCTGCTTTGGCACACTTGTCCCCATCCTTAGAACTTAGGATAAAATTAATTATCCAAAATTTCTACTTTAAGGATTATTAATATAATATTCCTCTTAACCTTAAGCTCTCTAGATTATCCCCTTAGCCTTAACATTTATCCCTCTTTCCCTAAATAGTGGAGTTTAGTCCCCCATACTCTTTTACCTACTTGGTCTGCACACAATGATGTATTTTTCATTAATATTTGCATGTGAATACATTTATACTTACATCACAGACATACTTATTCTTTTTGCATCTTGGCTCACCAATATATGTATATTTGTATTTACATTTATAGTTTGGGTTCGGCCTAGGGGTATTACATTCCCCTCCCCCTTATTTATGCATTTTCCTCAATGCAATATATACAAATATACAACCAAAAATTCAAAAATCCTCAAAACGATGCAGGTATTCTGCTTGCATAGCATCCCCATGCTCCCGTTGCATCTTCAGTAATGTACCAAGTCCATTGGACCTTTACTAACTCTATGGCTCCATTCTAGATCTGCCTGATATTCCGGTCCAGTATGCACATTAGATGCACTTGAAAGGCGCCTTCTTGCTCCACCTGAATCGCATTCCAATCAATGACATTATTAGCATCAGGAATATACATTTTGAGAAATGATACATGTAATACATTATGAATAGACATTGATGTAGGCAAGGTAAGAATGTATGCTATAGGCCCAATCCTCTCTAGGATTTCAAACGGCCCACAATAACGAGTTGCCAAATTTGAACATTTTCCCAACTTCAGGGAACTTTTGTTGGCCTTTAATTTCAAGAATACATGGTCACCCACTTTAAACTCCCTGTGAGTTCTTCCCTTATCATCATAGTTCTTATGCATGTCTTGAGAAGCCTTTAAATTCTATTTTATTTTCAACATTTGCTCTTCCATTTTCGTGAGTAGTTTTGGTCCAACCACTGCTCTATCTATTGGGTTGTTCCATCTTACCAGAGTTTTTCACCTTCTTCCATAAAGTTCCTCAAACGAGCTCATCTTTAGAGATGCTTGGTACCCATTGTTATATAAGCAAACTCTACTAAGTGTAGATAGTCTTCCCATTTTGATGGTTTATCCATCACATACATCCTCAACATATCCTCATGAATCACTTGGTTCAACCTCTTGGCTTGTCCATCTGACTCTGGATGATAAGTTGTGCTAAAATTCAAGTTCGTTCCAAATCCCTTAAATAATCATTTCCAAAAATTTTATGTAAATTTTGGATCTCTGTCAGACACAATTGTCTTGGGTATACCATGCAGTCAAGCAACTTCTCTCATATAAATATCAACAACGTTGGCCTCTTTGTGAGTTAGCTTTACTGGAATAAAATGGGCATCTTTGGTAAGATTATCCACCACTACCATGATAGCCTCATGATGCTTTCTTGTTCTGGACAGTTTGGTGATGAAATCCATTGTTACTACTTCCCATTTCCACTCAAGAATGGGTATTGGCTGTAGCAAACCAACTAGATGTCTATGCTCAACCTTGACCTTTTGACACTCCAAACATTTGGCCATCCTCTAATGGCCTCAATATTTTTTAGGATCTACTTCTAAACCTTCCTCTGAAATGATATGTCCCAAATAATGAATTTGCTTCTGATAAAATGAGCACTTGCTCAATTTGGCATACACTTGATGCTCCCTTAATACCTGTAAAACCATCCTCAAGTGTTGCTCACACTATTTCTCTGACTTAGAATATTTTGAACACACCAGCCACACTAAGAGGGGGGGGTGACATAGTGTGTGGACTTGTATAAGTTTTCTTCTCGCAAGTTACAAGTTAGCAGTTAAAACATAATTGTACACATTAAAAACAATCAAATCATAATCACAATGAACACAAGAAATACCAGATGTTTGTTTAAGCTTTTGTATAATTTATGTCTGTGTGTGTGACTATAGTAATGGGGATTTTCCCAGCACCAACTGAAGTAAGGAGCACCAACTCCTAGGAGAGTGTTGGTAGCCCTACATGTTTTTTTCTTTTTCAATGACAAATGACAACTCATGTAGTTGCCTATGCCTCATCCTGTAAATATTACTATTTGAGGGTGATTATTCGATTATTAAAAAAAAAAAAATGTTTGACTATTGTTGTTGTACTTTTATTTTGCGTTTTCGTGCTTGATTCATGACTGTAAGCATGAATCAAGCATTTAAACTTAATTCCGCATTGTAACTCTATCCCTTGCTTGGTTGCTAGAAAATCCATTATGACTTGTATCTACCTCCTATTCAATATTGGGATGATTTTCCTTTTGAGTTTGTTTGAATATCGATATAATACCTATGTTGATTGGCATTTGGACTATAAACTTGTTCATTTGAAATTCTTGGGAAATCAACTTTGATTTTAAATTTTCGATTTGCATTTGGATTGTAAAAACGCATCCTTTCCTAACCTTTGCAAATAGAGTGTACCCATTACATGTCATGGGAATTAAACACACCAAGATCGTACCCTGTACTTCTTTTTAGCTGCCAGGTTGAATTGACAGGCCCCTCATGACAAACCAAGGTCTTGTGTTATGCTTTGTACTCAAAACGTTCATTACCAGAAACGCCTGAATTTCATGATTGAAACCCTTATTTCTTATGTGATGGTTGCGCTGGTGTGTTCCTAGTTTTGTTCCAATGATTTTAGCTCGGGCTTGCCTCTTTCATCGCTACCTCCTAAGACCACAGTGAGTCTAGGTCACCCTTGTTACCATCTGTTCAAACCCTTATGGCCCCTGTCGTCTGATTTGAGCCAAATGGCTCCCAAAATTTGTTGTTGTATGATGATGCGAGTGAGGATCTGAAGAGCCAAGGTTGGGATATGTTTATTAAGAAATTACAGGGTTATAAATTTCGAGTGGCCAAAGAATTCGCCCTTATATTTGATGGATGCAAAGCCAAGGTAGGTGATATTCAGTTGGAAATCACCGAAGAATTTCTGAGTGAAGCAACAGGCCTCCCTCTCACTGGTCAAAAGTTGTTTAAAAATTCAAAATTGGATGAAGTGCCCTGGAGTATTTTCATCACCTCTAGAAAGATAGACTGTTGTGACAAAGGTATTCTGGTCTCCCTACTCAAGGTTAGATGGCATGGTTTGTTAGCGGTTTTAAAACAATTTATTACTTGTGAAGGCCGTTATGGCTTGGTCTTCCTTTACCACATACGATTGCTCATGCATTTTATTGGCTTCCATTTAAACATGTTGTTTTACCTGCTAAGAAGTTTGTGTAAAATGTCAAAGAGATACAAGAAGTAGAACTTAGATTCCAGCCTCTTTCACCATGGTTTGATTAAATTACTGTTTGTTCATCTTTTGAAAACACTTGGTGATGATTGGGTTGGTTTCGTGGCTCTTAATGGTTTTGTTATAGTAAATCCTATAGAGACCACTATAATGGATAAGCCTATGATAGAGAAACCTCTTAATTTCTCAATCGGAACTCCAGATCTTTTGAATGAAAATCCTTATGAAGAGGCATTGTCCGATCAACTTTTATGTGGGCAATAGGGTATTAGTTCTAAGTTTATTGAAACTCTTGTGCATGAGTCGATTGTCTACCCTGACCCTACTGTAAAATCCAACAGTAGAAACCCTCGCAAACAGTCAAAGAAGACTCAAGCCATGTTAGGGTTTCATAACAAGAAGGTTAGTCGACTCATTTCAAGGAGTCTGTGTAATAGATCCAAAACTCATGTGAGCTCGATCGAATCGATCGAGATCCATGAGGACTCTGACTCCGAAATTGAAAAGTATCTGGCAGAGGAAGATCCGAATTGTTCCAAACCGGGTCTTAATCAACCATTTGATTATGTCAATAATCTCCCACCATGTTTAAAAGATAGCAAGAGGTTCACAGGTATTAAACTCGGTCAAAGGCTGATAGTGGATAGCAGTGATGTTTTACCACACAATTACACATTTCCTCAATAGATTGCCCCTTTTGTTCCTTGCAAAGTTCACTTGCAGTGGATAGGGTAGTACTATACAGACATCCCCATTCTCCAAGCAAGGATCAAATCTCTCACGAATCTTAATGAATCCTTGGCAAACGAAAACCGTGAACTCAAGGCTAATGCACAAAGACAAGAAAAGCTTCTAAAAAGGACAGGCAACATCGTTATAAAAAACGCTGACAGTGTAAAGGCTGTGATAAATTCTGAGATATTGTGATTCGATTTTGGTTATTAGTTAAATGGTAAGATTGGTTTTTATCATAGTTATGATTTATTTTTTATTTTTCTAATCAATCTATATCGATTTGGATTTCTGTTACCAATAATAAGACTAGCTACAGAATCGAGAGATTCTGTAGCCAAGTCAATTTTCGTATAAAATTTAGGAATTGTTAGGTAATAAAATATTTGACTTGCTCGTTTCGTTTTTCTTTCAGGATAGGATGTATTTGATGTTGATCTCATGGGATGGAGCATGATGGACTTAGTTGATTAGCTATCTCTTTTTTCTTATTTTGTAAATAAGAGAAAAAATTTCATAAATTTTGAAGATATAGTTTGATAATGAGTGGCTTTAGGCCCTGTTTTCACTCTAGGAAACTCTCCTAGGTTGTATCTCAGAGATGCCTGGTAACTTAACTGTTCTTGTAATGATTCACTCAATAATGGCTGTGGGGTTGGATCAAGATGAATATCTAACTAAATGGACTTTGTATTCAAGACTGTCTAGGGATATCAAACAATACAAGGCTCTCAAGAGATGCAATCAGATAGGTTGTGTATCAAATAGAAAAGAAACTAATCACCTAACCCGATCACACATATATAAAACAATAAGCATGATGGGTCTAGAAACTAGCATAACCACTTATGATCCTTTTCTTAACAATCAGAATGTGAGATGACAATCACCTATGGATTAAATAAGCATAGACAGAGAATTGCATTCAACTCATAAGTAAGAATAGATAAGAAAGAGGAGGTCTGATAACACCAATGAAAGAAGTTTGCAAGTTTGAAATATTAAGAAAAAGTCTTTATTACAATAGAAGCATAGAAGAACTCAAAGTCGAACCCCCTAAGTCTCTAAAATTGATAGGCTTTATAGCCTTTACAAGCAGTTTCAGATCCTCAAAAGATGGATCTGATAACCTCTTCTCCTACCTCAGATTCGAATTTGTGAGGTGGCTGGAAAAGACGGAAATTTCTGGAAATATGATTCTCAAATATTGACCCATATATCTCAAACCAAAACAGCTGTGTAAAAATTGGAAGAGGATTTTGTATATTGGTTTGTTTTGAGAAAAAACCTCTCTCCTTTATTTGAGATTGGTTTTCATTTTCCCGGGATCTGCATTTCAAAAACATGTGTCAAACAGGGAAATTCTGAGATCCGAAAATTAGGGCTCAAAGATGAATTTGATTCTGATAATATATGAAACTTGTAGGAAAAATGAGAGAGTTTATTGTTCTTTGACATGTTATCAACAAAAACCTCCTTCCGTTTCTAAAAAATATTCTCCAAACGGTCAGAATCATCATTTGAAAATGATGGCTCAACAAAGTAAAAACAGACTTTTCTGCACTTTTGGTGGCTAAGAGAGCCCCGAATTTCATGTTTAAGCCACCGAAAGATAAGCTTTCGATGGCTTAGAAGCTCTTTTGGAAAGGATCTTAGCCACTGAAACCTGAGTTTTGACTTTTTTGAAGGGAAAACCAAATCAAATGTTTTTCAAACTTTATTACAAACATAAGGCTCTCAAAAATGAACCTTAAAAAATTTAGCAATGTATTTTTCAATGACTTCCTATCACCTAAAATAAACAAATTTGACTGTGTTATTTGAGGAGATAACATCTGGCTCCTTCTGGGGATGAAATCCTCCATGCGAGGTTTCAAGAACCTCAGCTCCAATGCCTTTCCTGTTGGGCTATGGAGTCATTTGGCCTGTGCAACTAATCTTTTACAAACCTGTAACTTGCATGTAGCCTTTACCATTGGGCTATGGAGTTGTTTGGCCTTTAGAACTGATCCCCTGCAAACATGTAGCCTACATGTATCCCGTCTGTATCCTTTACAAAATATATCTAGATCCTGGAAAACTAGATCAAATTTACTTAAAATAGAAATTCAAAACTAGATTCACAAAAATAGGAAAAGATCCTATTTAAGGAGTCAAACCCTTATCTTGAAAGTCTTCATAGTCTTCGACAGTTGTAGTGATTGTTCAGATGCTGATGGATGAGGTCAAAAATTCCACACTGGCAAACCAGTCATCTTTTGCCAAAAATAGATAAGAAGTTTTATCTTCCTCATGTTAATGACACCTCCAAAACTAAAACAGAGCAATAAAATTGATGCTCTAAATTATGATCATCACTTAGAAACTTTTCTCATGCCAACTGGAACAACAACACTTAGATTTGTGCAAAAAGAGTGTCTTTCTTCCCTTCTCTGCGCTTTCGATGGCTAAAGAGCCAAAAATCTTAACCTGTAAGCTACCAAAAGCTCTGCTTTCGATGGCTAAAAACAGCTATGAAAGCTTTCCTAAGCCACCGAAAGCTCTGTTTTGAAACTGGATTTCAAAATTGCAAAAATGTATTTTCTTCCATCTTATAATCTTCACTTCTGCTCCTTTGAGGCTTCATTAGCCTGAGCAAAGTCTGGGTTATCAACAGAGTTGATATCTGCCCCTGGATTATCAGCAAGATTAGTGGTTGCTTCTGCTAGGGTTTACAGAGCAATATGTGCCTTAGGCCTTGGAGGCATCATTTTGATTCTTAGCAGCCTGATCTTCCTGTACAACCTAGCATCAAAATTTGGTTCCTTTTCTCCAGCTTAGGATATTGTTTAGTAAGCCTTTGGTGAGAATCATACAACTCAATATCTTTTTCTGTCAAAGTTTGATTACTAGTCTTAACTTCTCTGTCAAGGAGTTCAAGATCATAAGCTTGTCTTAGCATTTGATTGATTTTTGATAATTTGGGCTTGCTGGTTGATGCCTCATCATCTTGTAGCTCCTTCTCTTCCTTAGGTGTAGGTGAAGGCAAATATGCATACTCTGTCATCTGTTTTCCAGCTGGGATTGCTCCTTGAAGATCTGGCTCTACTACATTTTACTCATGCTCTGTTGCAACCTGCTATAACCATTTTCAAAAGTTGTACCACCAAGCTTCAGATATCCACTTTTCAAGTCATAGCCATTTATAATGTTTTGTATGGATTAGTAAGAGGTCTGGGAGGAAAATTATACATTGAAAAATCCATGAATTGGATGAATAGGTGGGGGTGGCACTTGACTAGAACTAACACTGCTATTATCACTTGTTTGAGATCCACCTTGACTAAGAACCTCCAAAATCAAAATAGAACCTTGATAATGATGAGTTTAATTATCATCTATCATTTGGAACTGTCCTCATGGCATTCAAATCAAGGGAACTTAGATCTATTCAAAAATAGTAACATTCTGCCCTATTATGTGCTTTCGGTGGCTAGGAGAGCCAAAAATCTAACCTATAAGCCACCAAAAGCTCTGCTTTCAGTGGCTAAGGACAACTGTGCAAACTGAAATAGCCACCAAAAAGGAAGGCTTTCAAAATTGCAGAAATTCATTTCTTTCTACCTCACCATTGTTGGACAACATTGGGCTTATATGTTTTCACATTAGGAATTTCATACATCATCAGACCTCTAATTCAATCAGCACATTTATATGTAGTTAGAGAATGCCCTTTTTCATTGAGTTGATCAGATGTTTCGTGTGTTAACACTTCAATTACAACCAAAAGAACAATCAATCATGGATTGAATCCCTTGCCAGCAGCTTGAATAAGTATTCTATCCTAGCTAACAAATGAAAATAAGTCTATGTTTGTCTGAGAAGAGAAATACTCTTTTGCAGATTCTTTGATTGAACTTTGCATTCCCCTTTCTCTTCTTGCTGGCAATGATACCTGGAAAATATGGCAAATATGCTCGGCATTTGAGTTAATCCAACACTTTTCTTCTGTAGAGTCTGGCATCTACCTTCAAGTTATTCATGCCTACATAAAATGATCATTATTTCTGTTTGGAAAATTTGATCAAAACCCCAAAACAATCATTATTCCACCGTTAAGAAAAAGAGCCTGCAGATGCCATTGGACTTCCATGCTCATGGCACCATCATCTTAAGCATTTCAAGAGTGTGATATGCAACCTGTTGGGGGATTGCTTTCTCCTTGTGCTCAGCATCAGGAGTCAACATACTGGGTTTTAACAAAATTCCCTCGAACAACACATTGTTCTCTGCCAAGTAGAAGAAAACCTCAGTCCAGATTTTCTCTGCCACTTCAAGGATTTTATCAATGAAATGGTCTCCATCCAGCAGAATCTCTAGCTCCACAATGGGCACAAGGCTATTGTCCTGAGAAAGGGTAGCATAACGTGCAAGTCCCCAGAAAGCTTTGCTTATTTAAGAAAACTGAAAGCAATCTATCTGCTCATATGAAGAGCTTATTCAACTGCCTACTCCTACTCTTAACCAGTAAAAACATGCTCATCATGTAACATCATACTTCCAATGAAGCCATGATAACGTCGAACTATTTACAAAATCTCTTTGCATGCAGATAAATTTCAAAGAACACTTCATGTCGTGCAGCATAATTTCAACTTGCAGAGCATACTTACAATCATCATTTTCTTTGATTCCAAAGATTGCACAACTGAAGACTTCTGAAGAACATAACTCCATATAAACGACTATCGGATCATATAAAGAAGCTAACTCTACTTGCTGCTCAAGCCTTTCTCCTCCTTCTGATATATGGATCTGCTCATAAACAAGTTTTTGCAATTCTGAAAATAGCAGTGAGTTTATTCAACCGCTAATCCCTTCTTGTTTGATATCTTCTTCATAAATGATATCAGTGTTTTGTTCATGAGATGTTGCAAACAGAAGAGAAGATCTTAAATCTTCGGGCAGATTAAACTCATCATATTTAATGTCTTATGCAAACATAGAATGGTTGATTTCAACATGATGTTGTTCCTTGATGGGCAAGGAAAAAGGCTCATCAAAATCAGATTCGTAGTTGTCATATATTGGTTGGCTGCTTCTTAACTCAACATAATTTGATGTAAGGATCTTCTCTACTTCATATGCATACTTATCAAAAATAAGTGAATAGAAATCTCTTGAATCTTGCAAAGAAAGACAGGCAGTCTTCAGAGCCTTCTCTCCAATCACGGGTGAAAACATATCGTAAGCAACCTTTTGAAAAAGTGCAGAAAAAACTTCTTCTCTAACTATTTCTTCATGTAAATCAATGGCATCAGGTGCAATAGAGATAAGATCTAATGCATTTACAGCTATGCAATTCTTATTTGTATCATGAATATCTTCCTTAACAACATAACTTTCATCTTGACAAACAGAAGAAAAGACTACTTCCTGCTGAACTTGCTTCTCAAATTCATCACAGCAATCTTCAAGGAGACTTTCAGCTGGAAATTCATCTTTACAAAACAAATGGAAAGCATAATGAAAACTTTCCAATGAGTGAATTCTTGAAGCTGGAAGAGATCTGCACCAATCAAGGGAAATCCCCTCTAATGAATATGTGAAAAGCTTAATTTGAACGTCCTCATGTACAATTCCAAGTCGATAAATAAAATCATGAAAATCCATCAAGTGTTTAGTTGGAACTTCCCACTCTTCTCCTCGAAATATGGGAATACTACATTCCCATTCATCTCTACTAGGTACTAGATGAGGGTAACCAGAAATACTTGAGAAATTGCAAAATGCATACCTCTTGTTCATTTCATACCAGTGAAGTCACCAATAAACTTCTGAACAATGGAGTCGCCATTGAATCCGTCCTTCATGGAGTCGCTAGATACATAATTACAACCAAGAAAATGTACAGGCTTTGTCTATCAGCCAATCTGGATCTGTGTCATATCCCAAGGAACATGAGCTCCAATCTCCTTTCCCTAGCAATGGCGCCAATTTGTTATCACTCCAGGAAACTCTCCTAGGTTGTATCTCAGAGATGTCTGGTAACTTAATTGTTCTTGTAATGATTCACTCAATAATGGGTGTGGGGTTGGATCAAGATGAATA
Source organism: Picea mariana (assembly GCA_032191745.1). NCBI lineage: Eukaryota > Viridiplantae > Streptophyta > Pinopsida > Pinales > Pinaceae > Picea > Picea mariana. The sequence continues at coordinate 67,940 of JASDQU010105876.1, forward strand.
TCTAACTAACTGGACTGTGTATTCAAGATTGTCTAGGGATATCAAACAATACAAGGCTCTCAAGAGATGCAATCAGACAGGTTGTGTATCAAATAGAACATAAACTAATCACTTAACCAGATCACACATATATAAAACAATAAGCATGATGGGTCTAGAAACTACGGTAACTACTTATGATCCTTTGCTTAACAATCATATGGTGAGATGACAGTCACCTATGGATTAAATAAGCATAGACAGAGAATTTCATTCAACTCATAAGTAAGAACAGATAATAAAGAAGAGGTCTGATAACAACAATGAAAGAAGTTTGCAAGCTTGATATATTAAGAAAAAGTCTCTATTACAGTAGCAGCATAGAAGAACTCAAAGTTGAACCTCCTAAGTCTCTAAAATTGATAGGATTTATAGCCTTTACAAGCAGTTTCAGATCCTCAAAAGATGGATTTGATAACCTCTTCTCCTACCTCAGATTCGAATTTGTGAGGTGGTTGGAAAAGACATAAATTTCTGGAAATATGCTTCTCAAAGATTGACCCATATCTCTCAAACCAAAAAATCTGTGTAAAAACTGGAAGAGGCTTTTGTATATTGGTTTGTTTTGAGAAAAAATCTCTCTCAGTTATTTGATATTCGTTTAATTTTCTCGGGATCTACATTTCAAAAACATGTGTCAAACAGGGAAATTCCGAGATCCGAAAATTAGGGCTCAAAGATGAATTTGATTCTCCCAATATATGACACCTGTAGGAAAAATGAGAGAGGTTATTATTCTTTGACATGTTATCAACAAAAAACTCCTTTTGTTTCTCAAAAATATTCTCCAGTCGCTCAGAATCATCATTTGAAAATGATGAATTAGCACAGTAAAAACAGACTTTTCTGCACTTTCAGTGGCTAAGAGAGCCCTGAATTCCGCGTTTAAGTGACTTTTCTGCACTTTCGATGGCTTAGAAGCTCTTTTGGAAAGGCGCTTAGCCACCGAAACCTGAGTTTTGACTTTTTTGAAGGGAAAACCAAATCAAATGTTTTTCAAACTTTATTACAAACCTAAGGCTCTCAAAAATGAACCTTAAAAAATTTAGAAATGTATTTTTCAATGACTTCCTATCAC
>JASDQU010105876.1:69106-90677 GCA_032191745.1 Picea mariana
GATGGCTTAGAAGCTCTTTTGGAAAGGCGCTTAGCCACCGAAACCTGAGTTTTGACTTTTTTGAAGGGAAAACCAAATCAAATGTTTTTCAAACTTTATTACAAACCTAAGGCTCTCAAAAATGAACCTTAAAAAATTTAGAAATGTATTTTTCAATGACTTCCTATCACTTAAAATAAACAAATTTGACTGTGTTATTTAAGGAGATAACAAGCCCTCTATATTTGTAACCTTTAGATCTTTTTGAGATCTGATCCTATCTTAGAAGATAGGAAGTTTAGCTTTCATAAACTCTTTAAATACCCCATATTTTGTAATGGAAGTCATCTCGGCCCGGGGCAGAAGATGGACGACTAATTCCAAAACTTAATGAAACAACATATATTCATTTTGGCTTTAGCCTTTTGTTAATGATGTTTTCATTTATGTTTTGTTAATCCTAATACATTAATGGGTCTGATAGAATTAGACTTAATCATCTATTATGTTTGGGATATTTTAAATATCGTCTATAATTTGCTTCTCTAAATAAAAATACTATGATCATATCTCTAATTAGAATGATAGGATTTATCTTTGAATTTTAATTGAATGATGAAATGCATAAGTTACTTTCAGATTTATCTTGCTGTAATTAAGTGCAATTATAAGATCACAGGGTTATATTTGTGTTTCCTCCTCTGTCATTAAACCTTAACTGCCAATACATGTTTTGAATTTATTTAGAACAGTCGTAAAGTTCATTACAGATTTCTCTCTTGGACGTGACAGTTAGATGTTCTTCACTCATATAGACGCTTGGATACACTTCAATAACTAACAAACAGGTCAGTTCCTTTGTATTTCTCAATTCTGTCATATTAATAAAACCAGAATGTATGGTTAATCTTTTGACTACCCACACGTCTTTGTTTCATAGCTTATTCAATTCAAGATTAGTTAAGATTTATAAAGGAAAACATAAACGATTTAAATGTGCTTTCTTTATCTACTTCTTAAAAGAAATTATTTTCGCATTTGATTTCGTAAGTTTCGATTAAAACATACAATTTATAAATGATGTACATAAGTGATATTTGTATATTTTCTACTACAATAGTTATATTAGAGCATATCTACATATATAATATATAGTATCTAGTAATTAGTTAGTTATTTCTTTCTCTTGTTTACTTTCTTTTAGGACTTTAGATTGGTTAACGGAGCCATTAAACCCGTCAGAACGAGTTACACCAAACATCTTGGGTTATTTAGACAACCCCAGACCGGACTTGTTATTCCAGTTGATGGACAGTCAATTTCGCCCGTCAACAAATGGTGCTAGAAGGAGGGCCTGAATACAATTGATGGCATGTGGAAGTCACAAGACTCCTCCCCCACACACTCGCTCCCCTATAGTAACATGGAGTCATTCTGACAAAAACGTTACTTCTGAAACAACAGCTACCTTGAATGAAAATCCCCAGATTCTCATTGAGTTGGTAACACCAAACCCTCAAGGGATCGACGTACAAGAAATTGTTCGTCAATCACTCTTAAGGATACATAGTGCTTTGGCCCATATCAGACAACCTATTAGGCCATTGAATCAACCCTTATATTTCTCTGATATCAAAGAACAACTTGAAGGCACTGGTTTGCTTTTAAACCCTCTAGGAGATGATACTATCAATCCTACCGATACACCTACTCTTGGAGTTGGGGGATCTGGTATTCCACCTTCCCGACCTCATTCATCTCCATCCTCTTCAAGAGGAGAATCTTCCGACGAAGGCAGTTCCTCATTTGAACCATATCAGCCTTCGACACCACCTACACCCATGGAAAACCAAAAAAATCCCACCAGGTCGTGGCTTGATCAAGATGTTGTGGTTGTACCTGGACCCCAACACCCACTGCCAAAACACCCAGAAAAATGGTTACCCAAATTTGATCTGAATTCTAAGCAATCTGTTGAAGATCACATAAAGAAATTTATGTTGGCCACTAGACTCTGAAGTGTAGAGCATGAAGATGTAGTATGTAGACTCTTTCCTTATACGTTTGAGGGCAATGCCTCTACATGGTATTTCACCCAGCAACCCCAAACCATTGTCTCTTGGGAGAAATTTGAAACCTGTTTCTTAGAGAAGTTTGGAGACGATAAAACCCCAGAAGTCTTGGTTATGGAACTCTCCATCCTAAAAATGAACCCTAAGGAGAAAGTAAAATATTTTAACCAAAGATTCCTCATGTTAAAGAATCGAATTCCTGCAGATTCAATGCTTGTAGAAATTCTAATTGTTTCATATTACCCCAAAGCTCTACATAATAGTATAGCAATTTGGGTTAAAAGGTCTAAAAAGTTTTTTTTACTAGAAGCCTTGGAGGAGGCAAGTCAAATCGAAAATGATATATTAAGCTTGAAAGATAATATCAATAGCGAAGATGAAACAACTTCATCCTCTAAAAAGAAAATAGAAATCCTTACCATGCCTTCACAAGCCAAAAGTCAATCAGAAACTTTAGACTTAGAAAGCTTGCAAAAGGTTGTCCAAAAATTATCAAATCAAGTCGTAGACTTGAAGAGATTAGCAGAAGAGGCATCCTCAAGCAAAGGAAGTTTTAAACCTTCTTTCCGAAAGCCTTTTCCTCCCAATCGGCCAAATTCGACCCCAGAAGGTCTTAATTTTGAAAGCTTACAATACGCCTTCCAAACTATTCTTGAAGCACATGATAACTTTGCCCCTTCTGAGAGCTCTAAAGATGTAGTTGAGGAAGAAGTAGCTGAAGAAGAGGAGTCATCTCCCAATATCTTCAGACACTTTTCTGATTGTATTTTCGAAGCAAACTTTGAAACTGTTCACCTGTACAACACTAGGAACAAAGCACAAAGTAAATCGTCTCCCGAAATGAGTAACAATGTGCCTCCAAAACAACCTAAGCAAGCTGAAATAAAAAAGAGTTTAGCAGCTCCAGTTTTAGAATATGACTTGATTGAAGATCTGAAAAAACTAAGAACTAATATATTTGTTTATGAGCTTTTGAAGTTTCCTTTGATTCTGCAGAAAATACTTCAAAATATCACAGAAAACAATAAGAACAACGATTCTAGCAGTAAGAAAACTGCAGAAATCATTTCTAAGACAGCAAAAAAGATCCCTACTAAAACCACTCCCGAACTTCCTAATAAAAGGGATTCATCTGAAAAAACTGTATCAAATGTAGATAAAATTGTTTTAGGGACAGCGGCAAAAAATCAACAGAATTCTGTTGTTAATACTCGTAAAAATGTCCCACCTTTCTTACTGACTTTTGAAATTTTCAATATAAATGCACATAATTGCATGGTAGTTTATGGCGCATCATCAAATGTCATTCCTTTATCTATTTTTCAAAAGATTAACGCAGAGGTTCAGCCTTCTAGTCTTAAAATCATTCAGCTAGATCAGATGAACGCTAAGGTAATCGGTGAATTGAAAAATGTTTTGGTTAGGCTATCCTCTAATCCTAAGGTTCACCAAATTATTGATATCATTGTTGTTGACATCCCTAAAGTATATGGTTTGTTCTTGAGCAGAAAATGGTCCGAACAACTGCATGGGTACTTTGCCACAGATTGGTCTCATTTGTGGTTACCGGAAAATGGGCAGCCAAATAAAATTAGGATAAACTATGAACGTTATCTAAAGCATACCGTGACAGATCTAAAGGATCCAAATGAACATTTTACCGCATCTACTAATGCACTTGAAATGCAGGGAATGAACACCTTCTTTAGTAACTTCATGAACAAAACTTCCCCCATCATCGATCTGGAGCAACAATCGGAGCTTACGACCTGTACTAAATCATCTTTGCCAAATGTGCCAAACACTGCTGACGAAGCTCATATATGGTCACTTTACTTCGATGGATCCAAATCCAAAGAAGGAGATGGTGCAGGATGTGTGCTCATCGATCCCAAAGGTAATAAAACTTTCATTTCCTGTCATTTGGAGTTCGAGTGCACTAATAACACCGCCGAATATGAAGCACTTTTGCAAGGGCTCGGGAAAGCAGTGGATATGGATGTAAGAAATTTGATGGTATTCGTTGATTCAGAAATCTTGGTCAGGCAGATAATAAATTCTATACATTGCCTATCACCACATCTAAAAAGTTATCAAACCGAGGTATGGAGTTTGATACAAAAATTTTCAGCATTTAACATCAATTCCATTCCTAGACTAAGTAATTTCGAGGTTGATTTGTTAGCTAATGTCGCTTCCAAACTTTTGCCCGCAGAAGGTCTCTCTCCAAATACATTTTCAATTGAACTATTATTCAGGTCGTCGATCCCAGAAAACATCAACAATTGGAGAGTGTTCGACGATGACCAACAGATCATCAACTTCTTGCATATGGAGGACACTTTCCAAGGTGCAATTATCGACGAAGGCACTCACGATGAAAATATCTATAATTTCACCATAATATCATATCCTAGATCTCCTGAATTGACGTCTGATCTGGTAAACTCTATTCCTAGATCCGTTGTAAGACTAGAAAAGTTCTATGATTTGCATGATAAATTTAGAGGATCAGTTAATTGTAAAATGAACAGTTCTTCCTTGACTTAGGGAATGATAAATCTAGGGACTAAGGATAATCCTCAAAATATCAATTTGGGAACAGGATGCTCCGAGCAAGAATGATCCGCTTTTATAAAACTATTTAAAGAATTCAAGGATGTTTTTGCCTGGACATATGATGATTTAAAAACTTTTGATCCCAACATAATACAACATATCATCCCCATGAAACCGCAAACTCAGCCTTTTCATCAAAAATTAAGAAAGATGCACCCCAAATTGGAACCCACTGTCAAGAAAGAACTGAACAAATTATTAAATGAAAAGATAATCCTCCCGGTGAGACACACACAATGGGTGTCCAATCTAGTTCCTATAAGGAAGAAAAGTGGTGAAATGTGACTCTGTGTAGATTTTCGTAACCTAAACTGAGCGTTTGATAAAAACAATTATCCTGTTCCTCCAATGGAACAAATTCTTCAGCAGGTATTTGGTTCTGAAAGACTATCACTGCTAGACGGTTTTTCGGGATACAACCAGGTCCTCATGTCCCCCTCAGACCAGTTAAAAACCACTTTTCGTACCCAATGGGGCACTTATACCTATAGGAAGATTCCTTTTGGGCTTATAAATGTTGGGGCCACTTTCCATAGATCAATGGATATTTCTTTTCGTGGTCTCATAAATAAATTTGTAGTGGTCTATCTTGATGATGTTATTGTTTTCTCCAAAAACAAGAAAAATCACTTGTCTCACCTTAGGACTGTTCTAGAACGATGCTGCAAGTACGACATATCTCTCAACCCTAAGAAGTCAATATTTGTAGTGGAACAAGGAAAACTTCTTGGGTTCATAGTATCCAGTGACGGGATGATCATCGATCCCGAAAGAACTCAAGCCATTGCCAAACTTCCTCCCCCCTCCTCTAAAAAATCTATGCAATCCTTTTTAGGCCAAATTAATTTTGTCAGAAGGTTTGTCCCAAGTTTCTAAGAAATGCTAAGGCCATTTTAGAATTTAATTAAAAAGGATGTTCAATATTGTTGGGGACCATGGGAAAATCAAGCCTTTGATTCCATCAAAAAAACCATAGTGGAAGCCCCTTCCTTGATGAGTCCTGATTTCTCACAAGATTTCACTCTTTACACTTTCGCCTCTGACCAATCTTATGTTGTTGTTTTGACTCAAAATAAATATGAGAGAAATGAAATCCTCATTGCCTTCAAGAGCTCAGCTTTCAAAGGAGTAGAACTTAACTACCCAGCGGTAGATCAACAGGCTTATGAAGTTTTTAAAGAAGTGAAACATTTCCGATCATATTTGTTGAAATCCAGAACTAAAGTCATTGTGCCTTGTCCTGTTGTTAGAAACTTGTTAGTACAAAAGGAATTGGGTGAAAAACCGAAAAACTGGATGACATCGTTACAAGAGTATGACCTTGAAATAACCCCTACACAAATTGTCAGAGGTCAAGGCCTATGCAAACTAGTGGTTGATTCAATTGAAGAACATCATAGTCAAATTAATGTCTCAACTGTAAATCAACATAATGAAAATCAGATCTATTGTACACAAGTTGTTGCTAATTCTTGGTTTGATGATATTAAGTTTTATTTAAAACATAGTTCTGCTCCTCGCCATATCGATCCAAAAAAGAGAAGAGCATTAAGACTAAAATATGCACCTTTCCAGTTGGTAAATAACGTATTATTCCGTAAGAATTTTGATAGTGTTCTCATGCGTTGTTTGGAAAGAGATGAAGCAGAGAAAGTATTATATGAACTTCATGCAGGTGAAGTTGGTGGGCACTTCGGTGGAGACACCATTTATCATAAGGTATTAAGGGCTGGGTAATATTGTCCCACGTTGTTCAAATATGCTCATGTATTATGTCGTAAATGCATAATCTGCCAAAAGGCTGTTGGACGAGTAAAAAAGGCAGCATTCCCTTTGTAGCCTGTTTCTGTAGATTCACCTTTTCAGCAGTGGGGTCTCGACATCATAGGGCCAATTAACCCTACTTTTTCACAGTAGAATAAATGCATCATTACAACAACGGATTATTTTACCAGATGGTCTGAAGCTGCACCACTGAAAGTGGTAAACACTAATCAGGTGATATCTTTCCTTGACACGAATATCATTACTAGATTCGGCGTTCCTGAATGTTTGATCTTTGATAATGCTTCTTACTTTTCGTCCCTCGATATGAGTGTTTTTTCTTTGGAGAAAGGGATCAAACTTAAGTATTTTTTCAACTATTACCCCCAAGGAAATGACCTAACAGAATCAACGAATAAAAATTTGATAAAAATCATCAAGAGGAGAGTTTCTGAAAACCACAAAAATTGTCACAACGTGGTTTTTAATGCACTCTGGGCTGACAGGGTGACACCAAAAACTTATGTTGGTAATTCCCCTTTCTTCGTTGTCTACGGAAGAGAAGCAATTATCCCTCCTCATGTTCTGCTTCCCTCTCTCCAATTATTGCAGAAAGTTCACTAAGAGGAATGCCCTCCTCTTGAAAGTCAAATTAATGCCTTGTTGAAACTAGAAGAAGTAAGAGCACAAGCAAAGGAGAGACTGGATCAGCATCAGCAGATTGTGAAATTTTGGTTTGATTCAAACTTTGTTTAGGATAGAAACTTCGAGGTAGGAGATTTGGTTCTCAAGTGGGATAAACCTCACGAAGGAAAAGGGGAACACACCAAGTTCCAGAACCTATGGTTGGGGCCTTTCATAATCATTGAAAAACTAGGTCCCAGCTCCTTCCGTCTACACAGTTTGGAGGGACAGCCAGACACCTTCCCGGTGAATGGCCAAGCTCTCAAAAGGTATTTTTCCTGATAAATTCCAGATCCACCTTGTACATAATTTTTCTATTTGATTTACTTTTGTTTTCTGGTTTTTGGTTCTTTTCATTTTGTTTGTTTTTGCTTCTTTTTGGTTAAACTTATGCCTTTGTCGCCTTTTAGTTCATGAAGGGAAACCAGAATGCCTCGTTATGAAGCAACAGTCAAGGTCTATTATAGCATCAATGCGGTAAATTCCTGAAACGCAAACTAGCTAAAGAAGTTTTTTGTTCAGAATAGGTTTCATGGTTTCACTTTATAATTATGAGTAGATACGACCATCATTAAAGCTCTTTACACTGTCCCTGTTTTAAAACAAAACAACTCAAGTATGCCTTTCTGTCCTCGAAAAATTAGTCTCATCAGAAAACTAATTTTAGATCATAATGAAGGTTATTAAGTGATAAATTAAAGGCTAGACAATATCAAATGTTCTGAAAACTGAAATTTTTAGCATTACCGCGCTCTTCTGAATATCATTAAATTTATATCAAAATTGTAAATAATTTTCAAAGAGTTGTGGGAAGTGTTTGTAAACCAGCCGGGATACTGAACAGGTCTGTTGGCAGCGGGTAAATGCATACATGATGCCAATACAACTTCTTCGGGGTACTGAATAGGCCTGCTGGCAACGAAGCAATGTCGGGTTCAAGAAAATTATCAGGTATAAATTTTGATATCAGTCATAAGTGCCCTTCGTTTGTACTGAAATTTCTTGGACAGGGTAGAGGCGTCAGAGTGGATTAATTGACATCCCTGTCGAGGCTATAGATGCCTGCCAGCAGCAGTGGCCCTGTTAACAGTATCGGAGCCATTGGCTTAAATATCGTTTCTCTCATAATTAAAATTTGTCTCCAGATTTCATCTGAACAGTAAGATATCTGAAGTTGGACTGTGTAATGATTGTTAAAATTTGATTGAGATGCTTGATGTCCTTCAGTTTTTCTTTGATATTTAATCATTCTAAGCAGTCTTAACATGAACTCGTCGGTGATGAAGAGATAATTGCTTCTTCCAGTAAGTTGCCACTGTTGGCAGCCCTACATGTTTTTTCTTTTTCAATGACAAATGACAACTCCTGTAGCTGCCTACGCCTCATCCTGTAAATATTACTATTTGAGGGTGATTATTCGATTATTAAAAAAAAATAAAAATGTTCGACTATTGTTGTTGTACTTTTATTTTGTGTTTTCATGCTTGATTCATGACTGTAAGCATGAATCAAGCATTTAAACTTAATTCTGCATTATAACTCTATCCATTGCTTGGTTGCTAGAAAATCCATTATGACTTGTATCTACCTCCTATTCAATATTGGGATGATTTTCCTTTTGTGTTTGTCTGAATATCGATATAATACCTATGTTGATTGGCATTTGGACTATAAACTTGTTCATTTAAAATTATTGGGAGATCAACTTTGATTTTAAATTTTCGATTTGCATTTGGATTGTAAAAACGTATCCTTTCCTAACATTTGCAAATAGAGTGTACCCATTACATGTCATGGGAATTAAACACGCCAAGATTGTACCCTATACTTTGTTTTAGCTGGCAGGTTGAATTGATAGACCTTTTATGACAAACCAAGGTCTTTTGTTATGCTCTATACTCAAAACGTTCATTACCAGAAACGTCTGAATTTTGTGATTGGAACCCTTATTGCTTATGTGATGGTTGCGCTGTCGTGTTCCTAGTTTTGTTCCAATGATTTTAGCTCGGGCTTGCCTCTTTCACCACTACCTCCTAAGACCATAGTGAGTTCGGGTCTCCCTTGTTACCATCTGTTCAAACCCTTATGGCCCCAGTCGTCTGATTTGAGCCAAATGGCTCCCAAACTTTGTTGTTGTATGATGATGCGAGTGAGGATCTGAAGAGCCAGGGTTGGGATATAATTATTAAGAAATTCCAGGGTTATAACTTGCGAGTGGCCAAATAATTCGCCCTTATATTTGATGGATGCAGAGCCAAGGTAGGTTATATTCAGTTGGAAATCATCGAAGAATTTCTTAGTGAAGCAACAGGGCTCCCTCTCACTGGTCAAAAGTGGTTTAAAAATTCGAAATTGGACGAAGTACCCTGGAGTCTTTTCATCACCTCCAGAAAGATAGACTGTTGTGACAAAGGTATTCTAGTCTCCCTACTCAACGTTAGATGGCATGGTTTGTTAGTGGTTTTAAAACAATTTATTACCTGTGAAGGTCGTTATGGCTTGGTCTTCCTTTACCACATACGATTGCTCATGCATTTTATTGGCTTCCATTTAAACATGTCATTTTACCTACTAAGAAGTTTGTATAAAATGTCAAGGAGATACAAGAAGCAGAACTTGGATTCCAGCCTCTTTCACCATGGTTTGATTAAATTACTGTTAGTTCATATTTTGAAAACACTTGGTGATGATTGGGACGGTTTCGTGGCTCGTAATGGTTTTGTTACAGTAAATCTTGTAGAGACCCCTGTAATGGATAAGCCTGTGATAGAGAAACCTCTTAATTTCTCAATCAGAAATCCAGATCTTTTGAATGAAAATCCTTGTGAAGAGGCATTGTCTGATCAACTTTTATGTGGGCAACAGGGTATTAGTTTTGAGTTTATTGAAACTCTTGTGCATGAGCCGATTGTCTACCCTGACCCTACTGTAAAATCCAACAGTAGAAACCCTCGCAAACAGTCAAAGAAGACTCAAGCCATGTTAGGGTTTCATAACAAGAAGGTTGGTCGAATAATTTCAAAGAGTCTGCATAATAGATCCAAAGCTCATGTGAGCTCGATCGAATCGATCGAGATCCATGAGGACTCTGACTCCTAGATTGAAACGTTTATGGTAGAGGAAGATCCGAATTGCTCCAAACCAAGTCTTAATCAACCATTCGATTATGTCAATAATCTCCCACCGTGTTTAAAAGATAGCAAGAGCTTCACAGGTATTAAACTCAATCAAAGGCCAACAGTGGATAGCAAGGATGTTTTACCACACAATTACACATTTCCTCAACAGATTGCCCCTGCTATTCCTTGCGAATTTTTCTTGCAGTGGATAGGGTAGTAATATACAGACATCCCCATTCTCCAAGCAAGGATCAAATCTCTCACGACTCTTAATGAATCCTTGGCAAACAAAAACCGTGAACTCAAGGCTAATGCACAAAGACAAGCAAAGCGTCTAAAAAGGACAGGCAACATCGTTATAAAAAACGCTGACAGTGTAAAGGCTGTGATAAATTCTGAGATATTGTGATTCGATTTTGGTTATTAGTTAAATGGTAAGATTGGTTTTTATTGTAGTTATGCTTTATTTGTTATTTTTCTAATCAATCTGGATCGATTTGGATTTCTGTTACCAATAATAAGACTAACTACAAAATCGAGAGATTTTGTAGCCAAGTCAATTTTCATATAAAATTTAGGAATTGTTAGGTAATAAAATATTTGACTTGCTCGCTTCATTTTTCTTTCAGTATAGGATGTATCTGATGTTGATCTCATGGGATGGAGCATGTTGGACTTAGTTGATTAGCTATCTCTTTTTGCTTATTTTGTAAATAAGAGAAAAACTTTCATAAATTTTGAAGATATAGTTTGATAATGAGTGGCTTTAGGCCCTCTATATTTGTAACCTTTAGATCTTTTTGAGATCTGATCCTATCTTAGAATATAGGAAGTTTAGCTTCCATAAACTCTTTAAATACCCCATATTTTGTAATGGAAGTCATCTCGGCCTAGGGTAGAAGATGGACGACTGATTCCAAGACTTAATGAAATAGGATATATGCATTTTGGCTTTATCCTTTTGTTAATGATGTTTTCATTTATGTTTTGTTAATCCTAATACATTAATGGGTCTAATAGATTTAGACTTAATCATCTATTATGTTTGGGATATTTTAAATATCGTATATAATTTGTTGATCTAAATATAAATATTGTGATCATATCTCCAATTAGAATGATAGGATTTATCTTTGAATTTTAATTGAATGGTGAAATGCATAAGTTACTTTCAGATTTATCTTGTTGTAATTAAGTGAAATTATAAGATCACAGGGTTATATTTGTGTTTCCTCCTCTGTCATTAAACCTTAATTGCCAATACATGTTTTGAATTTATTTAGAACAGTCGTAAAGTTCATTGCAGATTTCTCTCTTGGACGTGGCAGTTAGATGTTCTTCACTCATACAGACGCTTGGATACACTTCAATAACTAACAAACAGGTTAGTTCCTTTGTATTTCTCAATTCTATCATATTAATAAAACCAGAATGTATGGTTCATCTTTTGACTACCCATGCATCTGTGTTTCATAGCTTATTCAATTCAAGATTAGTTAAGATTTATAAAGGAAAACATAAACGATTTAAATGTGCTTTCTTTATCTACTTCTTAAAAGAAATTATTTTCGCATTTGATTTCGTAAGTTTCGATTAAAACTTACAATTTGTAAATGATGTACATAAGTGATATTTGTATATTTTCTACTACAATAGTTATATTAGAGCATATGTACATATATAATATATAGTATCTAGTAATTAGTTAGTTATTTCTTTCTCTTGTTTACTTTCTTTTAGGACTTTAGATTGGCTAACGGAGCCATTAAACCCGTCAGAATGAGTTACACCAAATGGCTTGGGTTATTTAGACAACCCCGGACCGGACTCGTTCTTCCAGTTGATGGATGGTCAATTTTGCCAGTCAACAGAGAGCGCCAACTCTCAAGCAAGACCCAGATTTCCACAAGACCCATCTTGTTGATAGAATGTAAGCTATCCAACTAGAGTTCATATAGTAGTTCAACCAACTCTAGTAGCAGTGATCCATTTATTGAATCAGCTCTATCTCATGATCAGAGGTATACCACAAATGCTCATCACCGCACTTCATCTTCTCTCTGAAATTCACGCCTTCTTCATTTTATATTCTCTCTGATATTCACACCTTCTTCACTTCATCTTATCTATGATATTCACACCTTTCTATTTCAAAGAATCGACATTATAGAAATTAATGACCTCAAGTGCAGATCCACCTCTTCCCTACTCAAGACTTATCTCTCAAGTGAACCAATCATGGTTGTATTTATACTCGTTTATGCTCAAAGCTTGTTTAAGTTATTGGGCCGACCTGTGCCACAAGTTATAACTAACTTGTCTATTTACAACAATTTTGGGACCACTAGAGAACATCATTCCGGATCTTCAACTTTAAACTTGGCATTCCCCCTATTTTCATAAATTGATCATAGGTATGGATCGATTTCCTTTGTCTCTACGAATGTTGCAGAAATCGAATACCATAGAGGCGCTTCCTTCAAACCATTTACATATGACTGACAACGCAAAAGCACGGGCTTAAAACTTAAGCAATGTATTATCTTTTACCTTTATTTCTTTTATTCCATATGACCATAGGCGGTGACCAGGCGTTAGGCCAAGCGAGTGCTTGATCACTTATTAAAATCAACGGTCACATTTTAATCTTTCGATGAGATGGAAGAATGTCAATACTTTGGGACTTCATTCTTCGCGACTTCCATCCTCTTTATAAATATCCCAAATAAAAGATGTGTGTCCATAATATTCAACGGCTGAGAATTCTTTCTGAAGTAGATCAACAGTTAGCGTCACTTCATTTTACACTCATTCTATCTTTCCACTGTACTTGATCGATGATCGAGAACGCTCTTCGAAGTGTTCTTCAGATCAGACGATTTATGTCCACTTCAGGACTTCGGGACTTCGTACATTTGCTGGTGGTGAACCTTCCGAAGTAAAAACTCTCGGAGTGACGTAACTTGCTGACATCACTTGTTGATGTGTCACTTCATGAGTGGATGCCACATGTCACCTGGATTCATGGCTTACGTATGCTTAAAGTACCTATGGGACCTTGACACTTGTCATCATATGATTATGCCATGTGTCCTTGCTGACATAGATCTCTTCATATGGCACATGTTCTTCTCCTTGATATAATGGTCAGGATACTTTCCGAAGTGTTCTAATGATCGAACGATTCATATCCACTTCGGGACTTCGGGTAATTTGATTTCTCCACTTCTTATTTCTCCCGAAGTGAGATCCCTGAATTGTAAACCTAGAGTAACTTGACTTCATCTAATGGTCATTCCTTAACCCGAAAAGGATTAACATGATCCAATACTTGTTGAGAATTTGGCTATTCAGGATCTCAGGCCTTTGGCCTCGCTTATCCTATCCTTATACTTTCCTCGTTCTAACAGTCAGGATATCTCCCAAAGTGTTTCCTTAGATCATATAGATTACATCTATTTCAGGACATTTGTGGCTTACTATGTCCTTCCATTAAAAATGATCTGACGATCCTAATATCTCTCGAAGTGTTCTTTATATCAAATGGTTCACATTTGCTTCGGTACTTCATCCTTCGGGTGATATTTACTTTTTCTCAACCCTTTCTTCCCGAAGTGGTCACCGTTGAAGTTGACCACTACTATCTTAGCGCTCTTTGAATAGATCGGATGGTCCTCATTTACTTCGAGACTTCGTATCAGACGATCTTCATCTTTGCTTATTCTATCCTTCCACTTAACTTTATCCAATGGCCTATGTGGATTGTGCAACCGTAACTTGCGTGTGGTTTAATTCGTCGCCCAAACTCTGCAATTGAAGTTGTGCAATTGTTGGTGAGTTAACCGCAATCGTCAATCTTTGAATCGATGAGATCTGACGATCTAGAATAATTGTGGTATTGGAAATAATGTATAGTTTCATTATCCCTTCGTGCTCCACAATCAATCCCTTCCCTTGATCTGACGCTTCCTTATCCAACGGTCATGACTTAATCTGATCGTTTGGTGGATCAACCATAGTCGTCTATCTTTGAGTCGATGAGATCTGACGATCTAGACTAATTGTGGGATTGTAATTAACATGTTGTTTAATTCTCCCTTCAAGCTCCAAAATCAATCCCTACACTTGATATGATGCTTGTGTATCCAACGGTCATGACTTAATCTGATCGTTTGGTGGATCAACCATAGTCATCGATCTTTGAGTTGATGAGATTTGACGATCTAGAGTAATTGCGGGATTGGAATTAACATGTTGTTTAATTCTCCCTTCGCGCTCTGCAATCAATCCCTGCCCTTGATCTGCGCTTGCATATCCGATAGTCACAACTTGATCTGATCATTGACCAATCCTCCAATGGTCCCTAAGCCCATGGTCACTCATATGACTGATGTGTAATGTATATATATAAAAAATGTATTTCCAATGAACGGTCGAGATCCTTCATCATCAGATCGACAATTATTTTCACTTTGACCAAAAGGTAGGGGGCCTAACAAGTCATCCCAGGCCTTAGGCTGGTGAGCTTCTCGAGGAGTCCAAGCACCTAGATCCCCACCATACCCTTGCATTATGCATCGATAATCTATGGAGAGTGTTATGTATATAAACCTACATAGCTTTTTTGCACTTCCAATTTGGGATAAATCGCACTACATGAGACGATTAACACCGTCAATTTCTTGATCGGAGGGTTGTTGAGGCTTCTCATATTTTCATGTGCATCGATCGACTTCTCAGTCTTTCCATCCATCCCGACAAAATTTCTACAATGTGCTCTTCCTTCTGAGCTTTGATTAATGTCCTTTCTTATGAGCTTCATTCTTTGCATACTTTCAATGTGCTTTTCCTTCTGAGCTTTGATCTATGCATATTGTTATACTGTTTGACATCTGTTGGAGTTACTTTTCACACACCTAGGATTTTTTTTTCCTAAGGTTATTCCTTGTTTATTAGTCATAATTAGTCATTATCCAGTCTCCTATATTTTAGGGGAGAATATTTCACCTGGAGAATATTCTCTTTCAGTTGACACTTTAGTTTGACTAGTTGAGTTGAGTTTAAATGTTGCATTGGTTTTGTCACCATGAAAAATTGGGATCATCACCAACTCACTACTCTTTGTTTAGTCAGTTAACTGAAGACTAGTTGACTAGTTAACTCAGCTAGGTGGCAGTTCACTCCCGTAATTGCCTGAGAGACTAGACTAGGTGGCAGTTTCCTCTTGTAACTATTGGTGTGTGTCCAGATCAATCTAGACCACTACTATGGCTCATTAGTTACTCATGTATCCTATATCTATTGTAAATTATTCACTCTTTATGTGTGGNTTCCATTCTTTCTCTCTTGCTTCTTCTTTCTCAATTTCTCTCTGCAAATGTGTGTGGTATTTTCTAGCTAGATCTATTATGTGCAGGTTCAACACATTTACATGGTATCAGAGCCGATGGACTGCTAAGAAAAAGCTACACCAAAAAAAAATTGCAAGTACAAAAGATTGAAGACAACAAAAAGATGGATTATTCGCCAGAAATACTTCTCACGCCTCATAACTATTTGGAATGGAAGCCAAAAAAATTTCTTATGCTCAGATGCAGAGGCTTGTACCAAATAACTATGGCAATGGAAGTAGAGCCTGATTCTGCGATGAGAAAAATGACTTTCTCAATAGACAAGATATGGCCATAGGATGTATCCTCTATTTTATTTCTCCTGAAATTCTCCATCAAGTATATGATGACTCACAAGAATTCACTCCAAATGATTTATGGAGTAGATTGGAGGTTTTATTTGGGAATAAGGAAGAATGCATGCAAAATGTTGACAGGATAGAGAATGTAGAAAAGCCACTGGAAGATAAATCATCTCAGTTTGAAGAGCCTTCTACACAAGTATCTACAGAAATTTGTATTCCAATAATTGAAGATGATGTCTACTCCATTTCAAATTTGTTTTCTGAAATTCATGTGGAAGATATATGGCATGCATCGTAGGAGTCACATGCAGACACTTTTGCATGCACCATGCATGCATCTCAGGAGTCAAAAATGGAGCCGCGCACATCAAACTTAATTCTGATATTTTGTGAGCACTATTTGCATAAACAAATTGGATATTTGAATTCCTCTCGGGAAAATATCCAATTTCAAAAAAAATCATCTGAAACGGAGTCCGGAAAGTGAAGTTATGATTGTTTCAAAATCAACAAAATTTCAGCATTTTTCTGGAAACGGTCGTACGGTTTTCAAAATTTCATCCAAAATTTATTTGGATATTATTTGTTACAAGAAAATAAAGTGGATATGTGTGGAAATATCAATGATGCATATACTTCATCAGATCCGTCCAAACATCTACATCTTCAACAAAATCTTCAAAGAGCACAAACTTGCACAGTTGCGAGGTCTTCCTGGAGTGAAGGACATGGTTGCTTAGCAACTGCCTTTTGTTCCTTATCATTTTTTATTTTATGCATTGTAATTTGAGGGGGGGTTCTGTTCCCATGAGGTTTTCCCTCTTTCCTCGTTTAGTTCAGTGTATCTTTTATATTTGGGTACCTAACATGGCCTCGTAGTCGAGACCCATTCTTTATTTTCACCATAGTGATGTTTAGGGGGGGTGTTGGAGTTACTTCACACACACCTAGGATTTATTTTTCCTAAGGTTATTCCTTGTTTATTAGTCATTATTAGTCATTATCCAGTCTCCTATATTTTAGGGGAGAATATTCCACCTGGAGGATATTCTCTTTCAGTTGACACTTCAATTTGACTAGTTGAGTTGAGTTTAAATGTTGCATTGGTTTTGTCACCATGCAACATTGGGATCATCACCAACTCACTACTCTTTGTTCATTCAGTGAACTGAAGACTAGTTGACTAGTTAACTCAGCTAGGTGGCAGTTCACTACCGTAACTGCCTGAGACACTAGACTAGGTGGCAGTTTACTCTTGTAACTATTGGTGTGTGTCCAGATCAATCTAGACCACCACTATGGCTCATTAGTTACTCATGTATCCTATATCTATTGTAAATTATTCACTCTTTACGTGTGGAATATGGTTAATGAAAATTCTTCCATTCTTTCTCTCTTGCTTCTTCTTTCTCAATTTCTCTCTGCAAATGTGTGTGGTATTTTCTAGCTAGATCTATTATGTGCAGGTTTAACACATTTACAACATCAATGACAACACATTAATGACACTATGTCCATCAGGATATATAAGAATGTCATCTAAAAATACAATGACAAACTTATCTAAGTATTCTCTTAAAATACCATTCATTAAACACATGGAGACAGCTGGTGCATTTGATAACCCAAATGGCACCACTGTGAACTCATAATGACCATACCTTGTTCTGAAAGCAGCCTTGCTGATGTCTTCTTCTTTAATTCTTATCTGATGGTAATCTGACCTCAGATCAACCTTGGAGAATATTTTTGCATCTTTCAACTGATCAAAGAGGTCATCGATCCTTGGAAAAGGATACTTATTCTTCACAGTTACCTTGTTCAACTTCCTGAAGTCAATGCAAAGTCTCAATGTCCCATCCTTTTTCTTCACAAATAATATTGGGGCACCCCAAGGTGACACACTTGGGCATATATACCTCTTCTTAGGAATCTCTTCAAGTTGCATTTGAAACTCCTTCAACTCTAGTGTACTCATCATGTAAGGGGTCTTGGATACTGGGGCTTCTCCAGGCATTAGATTGATGGCAAAATCAATATCTCTTTTAGGGGGTAAACATAGTATTTATTTAAATACATCTTCAAAATCTTTTAGGACTTCATAATATTCAATATTTGACACCTTATCTTTAGGTGTCTCTTCCATATGTGCTGCAAATATTTTGACACCCTTTTCTGTAATGTTTCTTCAGCTGTAATGCTAAAATTTCTCTGGCAGTTACTGCTCTGGGAATTCATTGTATTGTCCTTAGGTTCCCTTCCTCATCCCATCAAGTAAATTCTTTATTATAACAATCTAGGATAGCATGGCGTTGGTCGAACCAATCCATACCAATAAGATAGTCATAGGAACCCAAAGGTAATACGTTCAAATCTTCCTCGGTGCTCAATCAATTCATGTCCATTGACATGCCTTGACTATCTCATAAATTTATTTTAGCTCCAGTAGCCAGTTGCACCAACCAAGATTTTCCAAGCTTGCTTCTTGGAAATTGCAATCTTTCCACCATCTTAGGATCTATATAACTATGACTAGCTCCTAAATCAATTAAAATAGCAATGGTTTGATTGTTGATCTTACCTTCCACTTCAATCATATGTGACTGAAACTCAGCATGCTTGTTGTCTAGGGCTACATATATCCTAGGTACATTTTTTCCCATGTCCTCCACTGTCTCAGCTAGCTTTACATTGTGAACAAACCTCACTTTATCACCTCAGTGAGGACAATCTCTAAACATATGATCTCCCCCACAACCCCAACATTTAATAGGTGGCTTCCTTGGTCTTTGCCCCCTATCTCAATCATTCTGGGTTCTCTAGAAGCTGGTTGTCCCTGAGGATCATTTTTGAAGAATGGAGGCTTAGTTCCCTTCTTTCTCTGTTCCATCTTCTTTTTTTTCTTGTCTTCCCAATCTTTTTGGAAAATTGACCTTACTTTATGTTGATCATAAAGGCATTTAGCTCGCCTTATGGTCTCCTCCAATGTTTTGGGATCATCATATTGTATCTTATCACTAATGAATGATTGAAGCCCACTCAAATACCTTTGAAGCTTAACTGGCTCATCCTTGATGAAAGAAACATACTTTAGAAGTTCTAAACACCTTCTTTCATATTCATATATGGTCATGTTTCCAAGCTTGAGTTCGAAAAAATCCTTCATTTTCTTATCATAGTATCTCTTAGTCTAGTATTTATTTTGAAAATACTTCTTGAATTCCTTCCAAGTAACATTTTTCTCATTAATATGTTGCACTTGCAAAAATTGGTCCCACCACATGGGTGTCTTTCCCTTGAGCTGATAGATGGAAATTATTCCTTCTGCAAGTGAGGAGTAATTGTGCAATTGAAAATACTTCCTCATATCCAGAATCCATGTTTCGGCATCTTCATCCTTCTTGTGCTCACCATCAAAAGTAGGAGGCTTGATTTTGTTCATTTTTCCTTGTAGCTCATCCACCCCAGAGCTCATCTTATGATTTCTAACAGAGGATGGACTTGATCTAATGTGTGCTCCCCTAGTGGAATGCCCTGGGGAGTAATGGTGATTTATACCAACAATTCTTGCTCTTCTCCTCTCATCAGGAGACCTATGACTTCCTGATTTGCTTGAGCCATTCTCCTTATCCATCTTGTTGTCTATTATGTCCAAGCTCTACATTAACTTTATGTTGACATCCTCCTATTGCTCCTTGGATTTCATAACCCTCTCATTATCAGCTTTATAGATTTATACATCCTTCTACAAACTTTTAATGGTCTCCACCAAGTTTATGTTTTCTTCCTTTCCTTCTCCATGACAATTTGAGTTTTTACCTTCATTATCCATATTGACATACATTGCTTTGATATCATCATCCTAGATGTAAGACCCCAGTGTATATTCCATCCCTGTGAACTTTGTGATGATCTTGTTCTGATCTAAATGATGATAACTCTGCAAAATGTGTAGCCAACATAACATGTTAGGCTAATTGATTTATCAATTCCATGAAATTTATGAACAATTCTGATTCAGTATTAATTTAAGATTTTATTTTTATTTTTTCTTATTTCCAGAGAAAAATGACTGCCCAAATCAATTTTCTGGGTGAACAGTTTTATTCTACTATTCAAGACCTTTCCAACGCCTACTTCCATGCTCAATTCTGAGTTTTAGGCGGAAACTTATGGTTAATTGAAAATTCGTCCCTTCTATGAGGGAAAACCTTGTCCAGGTGATCTTCTTCGGGAGTTGAATTAGATTTTGGATCTGTGTTGGATCCTCTCTTAAGGTTCACAGGCCCTTTTGATTTTCCCTCAAATGTAGGTCCATAAAATTCAGAAAACCGAAGGCTTCTTCTTTAAGCCCCTTTGTAACACACCCTCTATGGCATAATAAAATTTTCGCTTTTCCTCAAGGGACAGAATCCCCGAAGACCTACGGGGGCCTAGTGCAGGCTAGTTCTTCCCTGTTCACCTCCCTATGATCGTGGGTTAGGACCACAGTCCAAATAAACCAAGCACCTTTTCGTGTTTCGTGACTTACCGATACCAGTGAGTCCAATCTTAAGGGTAGAATGGCGAGGGGGCTCTGGAATGAAACCCTGGCTGTAGATCTGGGCGCGCAGATTCTGGCCATCCAGATCTACCTGCCGCTTAACGACAAAGCACTAGCTCCCTTTCTTTAGTCCCTATCTCGATGGGACCACATACGCACCTAAATGCAAGTGCCTTTCACAACTCGCGACCTCGCGAGTCGTGAGTCGAAGACCCTTGAATTTTCTTCACCAATCGTCGATACCCAAGATTTCGATATGGTATGGCCCCTCCTTATTAACGCTCTCCACGCGTGACCGCCGGCTAGGCTAAACGCTAGCTCCTCTCGTTATTCATCGCTTCGTGAGTTCAACGGTTGAACTCTCGTTCCTTCCTTATGCGATCCTCCGAGACTTGAAAGTCAACGAAGGTTGACCCTCCTTTCGCACTGCTCGAAACTCGCCACTTCGCGAATTGTAGCATCAAATCTTGGCACCTTTTCTTCACGAACCCCCCAGAAGCAATATTTATTTTCCCTCTCGCGTTCTCGCTACTCGCGACTTCGCAAGTCCAAGGGTTGAGCTCTCATGCTCTTATCCCACGAATCTCCAAGACGCGAGAAGTCAACAGAGCGTTGACTCCCTTCTCTAGGCGACGTGTGTCCACCTATCAATCACGCGGGCCCCACCTTGAAGTTCTGCCATGTGTTCTCTTGTGCTCGACTCTCGGCACTTCGCTACTCGTGAAGTCGTAAACGACTCCTTTCAACCTCCAAACCCTTGAATGCGCGATAGGCGATGGGGTTCCTAATCCAATGGTCCTCCCGTTCTCTGGATCCAACGACTCTCTTCGCTCCTCGTGACTTCGCCACTCATGACTTGGAGCACCCAACCTTTGGGATATTACCTTGAGAACCTCCAAGTTCACGAGATCCCTTGATCTATGCCACCTTTCCTCCTTGGATGGACGGTCCTGATCCTCTTTGATCAACGACCCAGATCACATCGCTATCTCGCGACTCGGGACTTCGTGACTCCAAGAGTCTGGTCTTCCACCTCCAAACTCACGAATCCCCGATATGCGAAATGGTCGGATCTCTGCCACTATCCTCCTCGGAT
>JASDQU010105877.1:3164-18166 GCA_032191745.1 Picea mariana
CAAAGTTACATCACACGAGCATGGGGCATGCCCGCCTCGTTTGTACATAGTTGTATATTTTTTCTGCACGTCTCTCAGAAGGTCGAGATACCGGTTCCTTTTTCCTCCAACGGATCGCTCCAAATGGTCCCACTATTGCTTTCCCTTACAACAACATCCTCAGTAGAAGAAACATTGATGGATTTTCGGCTATACGTATGCTCCTAACCTCATCCATCAGGGGGCATCTGTTATCACTGAAATTTCGTCTGCACATGGTGACAAGAACTCCGCATCATCAAAACAACAATGAAGTCATTCATGGCACTGAATTAGTTCCACAGCATTCCAGAAGGGTCAAAAACTATACAAAGTAACCAAAAATTGAAAGGCGCTTTACAACAGTTTGAGGCACGCACGCATGCGCGGGACAAAACTGTGTTATTAGCGCATGCGCGCCCGACGCACAAATGTCAACACAAGAACCCGCACATCTTCTAATACGGCGCATTAATTGAATAGGTTGGCCTCTCAACTACCTACGGACCGGCTCCCAAGTTGATTTGACTTTCAAATCAGAGTCGGATCTGCAAAATCGACGAGTTAATGACCTAAGTGAACCCTAAACGGGTCCCTCTTCACACTTGAAGAAGGTTACGTGACTTCCTGAAGAAATGCTATAAAAGGCCGTGAGGATACACTGTTTTGGCAAGGAATTCTAAGAACTGTTATGCTGTTCAGATGGTTCAAGGCTCCTCCTTTGACAATAAATCCATCAGCTGCATCACCCAGAGTTCTTTCACTGCTGCGTGCAGTTCTTTTCATTTGTAAGGAAAGCATTGTGTTGAGGGCCTCGAAGAGCCTTCCGCTGGAGGGAGAAGGAACCCCTGGTCTCTTTCTTCAGTGTGCTCTTGTTTCATTAATACACCAGCCTGAAACCATTGATGACCCCTGTGTCTTATGTTTGACGTTTTTGTTTATTTTCGCAGTGTTATTTGCTTTCAGTTGATAGTTAGATTGTAGTTTGTTTTATTTCTGTTAACCATATGCTCGATAACTGTTCTGCCCTGCTAACCCAACAGGGTATGCAAGCGCTCTATATTTGCTCACCTGGTGACCATTTGAATGCAAACACTAACCCTCCTGCCAATGGATTCAATGCTCTTGTGGCCATATACTACATGAATATTGGACACTCTTCCTTTTGATGTCCTTCTGTCTTACATGCTATACACCAAACATGTTTGCACTTCTTCTTTTCCTTTGTTA
The DNA here is from genome assembly GCA_032191745.1 of Picea mariana. Taxonomy (NCBI): domain Eukaryota; kingdom Viridiplantae; phylum Streptophyta; class Pinopsida; order Pinales; family Pinaceae; genus Picea; species Picea mariana. The sequence goes on from JASDQU010105877.1 coordinate 4,413, forward strand.
TCTTTGATAATTGAATCCTCAATGTAGCCAACTATTCCTCTACATGCACCATACCTACACCATCTCCTATAGAAGATGCTTCTAATTTCATCATGATTTCCAACGCTTCAGGCTGTGACATGACCTACTGTGTTAACGAACATCGAATGTGTAGAAATAGTCTTGCTATAAAACATTCTTGGTGCTGTTAATAAGGAATTTGAAAGTTTAACCTACCCATTACATATTTAAATATCTAGTTGAAATTTGACACTGTCTCACTATGTACTTGCTTAATTTCCTTTAGTTTTTGTATTATATTGAGATTTGGATTTTGACTTCCTAAAGTCCTTTAGCAATTCTTGTCTAATTTCTACCAAAATTCTGACTGTTCAGTCAGTGTAGTTGTATGAAACTTTATATACCACAATAGTTCTATGCCCATGAATTTCTTCGCCAAATGCATGATTTCTCATCATCTCTTCCTGGACATTTTTCATAGTCCATATTGCGTCGCATACAAATAGGTGCTACTCATGGTCCTCCAACCATGTTCCCTGAAACTCAGGAATTCTCAATGTATGATCTACCCATGCCATTGTATTAGCTGTTGTACTTACCTTTGGTGATGCTGACTGACTCTAGTTTGCTGTGCTATTCTCTCTATTCTGACTTTTTCTCTGACTTCCTCCACTTATTACAATTGATCTTGAACAAACCTCGGTTCCTTCTTCAATTCTTAATGATGCACACAAGGTCGTAGGTTTGACGCATATTCCGATTTGAGATGGACTTATTCTATTGGGTAGTATTGAGGATATATTTCTTTCCTTTTCCTTTCTTTGTATGGTGTGATCTAAAGTTCTACTTAGGGGTCACTTCCCTCGAATTCTTTGTGCTACTCTCCTTTTCCAGCCATAGTCTCCTTCTTACTAAATCTAAACCTTTTCCCATAGCATAGTACTCCAATCTCTCCACCTGATTCAATGTCTTCTCTTAGAATTCTCATCCCATCCACTTCTTACTCATCCTTCCTACTCTCAGACCATCCTCTGGTCATCCTCCAGTCCCCTATGTGAACGAAGGTGGTTAGTTATAAGACCCCATCATCATGACTTCTTTTCACACAGTAAAATATTTATCCAAGTAGATAATGTGTTGAAATATATTCCATGCGGACCTTTGAAAAAGTCCCTCTCCAGACACTATAAGAATCGGGACAATCTACTGCAAATTATGTAATATAAGCCCCCAATATATTGTTTAAACATAAATCTAATACATGAGAAACCTTATTACTTATCGTATTGAGTTGTCTTATTAGTTCTAGAGTCCATTGTCTCATGTCTTCAGTTCTGTATCTCCCAACGTTCTCCACTAACCTTCCTAACCATTCATTCAATATAATTGGAAATTCACCAAAGAAAATTTCATACAGATTTGTGAAAACATACCTTTGTAACCATTGTTCATTGTTGATCCTAGGGTTTCTATTCTATTCTTTGGAAAATCTTCACTACTTTTTTTCCAACCATTCTTCAATTTATTCTCTATTTGACCTCCAAAACATTCCCCTCAATTATAGTTCATGGTCCAGGAAACAAAATCATTTGTTAGTGCGGAGGGGGTAGACCTAAGGTTAATCATTCAAATACCAACAAAACCCTTATATACCAACCCTTTCAACATCACCTATAGAGAAAGTGAATTCTCACCCAAGGAATCTAGAGGGGCTACCGGAACCAAGGTTCTGCAGTGCTAAGAGGAAGTGAGGCATCATTCAGACCCTTTACTTGCACAGTTCTCATAGATAATAGTTACTTTGTTATAAAACATAATCTATGCGTAACATTAAAATATGATATATGATCCATTCATTCAACATAAAATAGAAAGAAACATAAATTGAAAACACACCATAACACACAGATTTATGTGGTTCACCCAACTTGGGCTACACCCACCACGACTGGCTTCTTATATTATTCATTAATAATTTTCTTACAACTGTGCACAATGGTACAAAATATGCAACAATAATATCATCCAAAACCTACCTAACTGTTCTGCTGCAGTTTGAGTTCACTCCTTAGCCCGACTACATATTTATTCCTTTGCTCAACTCCGTTACCCTAGAAATCATGTGCAACTTACATGCACTATCAAATTCTCACTCATGCATCCCTTCCTACTATTTCCTTTCTTACATATTTATATATACCAATAGGGATAATCCAATTATAAAAGTGGAAAAAGTGTTCCTTAAAACCTATTACAAAAGTGGAAAAAGTGTCCACAAACCCTACGATTTATAACCGTTTTCCGCCTTCTACATGATGCTCTGTTGCACATCCTTTTATCGCCCTCTTTGACTCCTTGAACTTTGCTTACATCACATGCTTTGGTCCATATTCTAACTGCCTTTTACCATTTGATCTCCTTCTGGTGCAAATCTCAGAGCTTATCCAAAATGCCTCTCCAACACACACCTAATAGGGTTAGATTAAGGCCCTCCCATATTCAAACTTTATAACTTTCATAAAGTCCTGAGCTAGTGTGAAATTTGAAGGGAATACTGATGTGAATTGTTCATGTGGCTTATATCTCAGGTAACAACATACTTTGCATGATTGTTGGAGCAAGCATTTTTGGGAGTAAGTGCAACAAGCAAGGCAGATTGGGCCAAAGGGAACAACGCACGTCAGAAAAGAAGGAAGACCAATGCGACAAAGGGTAAAAGAAGCAGTGTACGACATGATTTACGTAAATCCAACAAATATGTGGACAAACCTAGCCATGTTAGGGTTAGGGTGTTGGAGTCATATTGTAAGGGTTTAACCCAATTTTGTAGTATAAATAGAAGATGTATGAGGTAGGTTGAGGTATCTAGTTTTGTGTCTTTGATATTATTTGTTTGGTGCGAAGAACCTATTTTGGATTCCTTTTTGATAATGAATATTTGTTGAGAGTTGTGGAGCTTAGATGGAGTCAAGCTGGAGACGTATTTGAGGGTCAGGTCACAAGCTGTGAAGCTTGGTGTGACGGTTGTATGCCTCACTACTCTCTACTATTCTATAATGTAATGCACACAACGCCATTGTGATGCAGAAGAAGAAATAAAATAATATCTTTGTGGATGTAGCCCCATGGGGGTGAACCATGGTAAAAACCCTGTATTGCAAATGTGTCTGAATGCTTTGTTATTTTTACAATTATGGTTAAATGGTTAGATGAATGACTGGTTAAAATTACATTGTGCATTAGGAATATGTATGCAGAATGAATATTATAAATGAATGAAATAGTATATCTAATGAGTGGTATGATAAAATGCATGGTTGAATAGAAATAGAAGTAAAAAGAACAACCCCAATCCCTTCCATGACTGTAGACACCCATGTCTTGCAGTCACCTATAAACCATCTCGGGTGAGATTGTGCTGTGCATTTTGTGTGCGCTATAGCCTTTTGGTTTACCATAAGGGCCGATGGTGAAATTGGTTTTGTTGGAGGACTAAGGTAGAAGCCGGGTCAGCCCATATATCCAACAAATGGTTCTGTTGCTATCTAGAACTCATAAGGAGAGACAGGAAGGGGTTTGGTGAAGAATATGCAGTGGTAGAAAGGGATGTTCAGGCTATGGAATTCTATGAAGAAAAAGATTGAAAGATGGTTGGAAACAAAGCAGTTGGAGTTCATGCAGAAAGATAATAAGGGCTCTAGGTACACACCGCACCAGTACCTATAGAGGTATGTGTTTACTGATTTTCATGAAGCATATTTCTATTATTTTCCATAGTTATTATAGGAGTGAATATTGACGTTGAAGGATACCCACTCGACTAATCAGATCAAGCCAGTAGAGTAGTTTGCTAAAAATATTGTGCGGTTGGAAAGGGTTAATAAAAAATTCACATGCATAGTGGATTTCTGGTTAGACAATATAACTGTGGGATTTATCACTGAGTTTGCAGTAGATACAACGAAGTCATATACTGCTGTAGAGCATGATTTCTTGAAGGGACCTAGAGGGAGGTAAATTAGGTATCTTTACACTATTATCAAGATCTTATTACATGATAAAGGTGTGATGACCATGGAATCAAACAACTATATCACTCCGCGTGCATGGGGGAGTTGAGGGAAGCACTAAGGAGGATCTGAGAAATGGAGAAGGATCTAGAGAGTAGCAAGAATAAGGAAGCAATAGACCCCATCATGATGGATGATGAAAATACCAGGGAAATAATAAGGAGTGCAGGTGTGATGCCCAACAGATGACCCTACCAATATATGATGAATAACAAGAAGAGGGTAGTAGCAAAACGAGAGGGATTGGACATCGATGAGGAAGAGGTAGAGGATCTCCATGCCATAGGGAAGATTGAGGATATCTTGCACACCGCATATGAGAGGAAAACCAGAGGTCATGGGTCCATCACAGTAGAAGGATCTCCATTCCAGATCTAAATTAGTGTGGAACCCACAACCCCATGTGCGACTATGACAAATGAAGAAGAAAAATAGGTTAACCAACAAGTGATTAGTGGTAGAAGAATTTTTTCAGGATGTGGTTCTAGTAGCATAAGTGGGAGTTCAACAAGTAGAAGTAAATTATCTACACTGCGTGGAGGTGGTAGTTCAGTACATTTCACAATGGCAGGACAAGATCCAACTATTAGGTTAACAGAGTTCCGAGGGGATGGATCAGATTATCCAGAAAAACATTTGTTCATATGTGAGAAGATATGGGAAACACAACAGATTACAAATGAGGATACAAAGGTTGCATAGTTGGAAATCACATTTAGAGATCAGAAATTATATTGGTACATGGGTCTCTCAACAAATAATCCAACGAGAACACCTACGACTGTAGAAAATGTGAAGAGGCAGTTAATAAATGAATTTCAGAAGCCAAGTTCAGAAGACTAGTTTATGAATGAAATGATAGAGATCAAGCATAAACTAGGAGAATCAGTTTGGGAAGTGGAACAAAAGTTAAAAAGGATAAAAGGTAAGTTAAAGTACACTATTACTAATACACAACATAGACATTTGTTTGTTAATTATTTATTTCCACACTTGAAGTATCCTTTGAGACAAAATAAATTCCAAAGTCAGGATGAGTCTCTACATGCAACCTTACAGCTAGAAGAAAACCAGTACAAGAATACAAATCCAGCTATGGAAGAGATGAACTAAGATCTGAAGAACTTTACATTCCAGTTGAATCAGAATAAATTAAAGGAGAAAAGAGAAGATGTTTGGTGTACAATGTGCAGGACAAACATTCACCACAAGGATGAGTGTCCATTATTTGTGTAGTATATTGGAGTGGGTTTTCCAAACCCTTTAGCTTCAGGAGAACCATGTTGTGATATTTGAAAAAAACATGGGAATGATCCTTATCATTTCCCCCTGATGCAGAAGTACTAGACAATACCGAAGAGTACATTTTGTAACTTTTGTAAGTCAGTTGGACATGAAGAAAAGGAATTTAGAACCTTAGAGATGATGAAATAAAGGATTATAGATACATATAGGGTGCAACATGAACATGTATCAGGAAAACCTGCGCAACATCCACAGTATAAAAACGTGTAACAACCACAATATAATCTTGTGGATCAGTTTGTAGCACACCACAGTATAATGCATAAAAGTTTCAAGGAAAACAATAGTATAATTCTGCATAGCAGTGCGCAACACCACTTCCATACAATAACGCAAAGCCACAGTATAATCAAGGACCATAGTATAACACACCATGTGAAGATAATCAAGGAAATGAAGGAGGCTTCATAGGAGGAGGACGTGGAGGAAGAGGATTTGGAGGAGGTCGCGGATCAGTAGTCTTCCATAACTGTGAGAAACCAGGGCACTATGCAAGAGACTGCCCACAACCACCTGCGATATGTATGTATTGTCACACAATAGACCATGAAAAAAAATACTGTGCAACACTCTTGATAAAAATACAAGACAAGAGGAACCAGACCAATCAAAAAATGCAATGGATCGTGGTTGAAAAAATATAAGAGGACGTGAAGAATATTAACATAGTTACTAGAGGTGGAGCTAAGACAAGGGAATATGCAACCAAGAAGGATCAAGATCAGTTTCAGTGGACCAAGAAGAATACAATGCCTAAATATAAGTTTGAAGCATGCAAAGAGAAAGAGATATTTAAAGAAGCTCGGAAGGAGATTATGAAAGAAAAAATTGCGTCTACTTCAGGAATGAATCTAGTAGATGAGATACTAGTCCATGACATGCCTTCATTATTTGATCAGACCAATCAAGAGCAGTCTTCATAATAAGTAACTTAAGAAACTTTTTGGGGGATTGTGTCAAATTGTTGAGTGATAAAAATTCCTTACAAGTACTGCATAATTTGTTAGAAAAGTGTAATCCTGGGGAAGAAGGGGTAAAAAAAGTAAACCAGGTTTGTAAGAAGAGAATAACCAGTAGATAATTAAGACTAAATGCCAACATAAGATATTTCAATATGGGGGATATTATACTAGACTTAGGAGCTGAAGTCAATGTTCTACCAAGGAAGACTTGGGAAGCTATGGGAGAACCTCAACTCGGATATTCACCTATTCAATTGAAATTGGAAAATCAACATAGAGTGGTGCCAATTGGTAGGTTGAAGGGGATTCCAATAGATCTATATGGTGTGCACACCATGGCTGATTTTGAAGTCATTGAAATAGTGGACAATACTTTTCCATATCCAACATTGTTGGGTCTGGATTTGGATTTTAATAACCAAGATATTATCAATTTGAAGACAAGAAAGATGATCTTTGAATCATGAGAGTACGGATTTATTTCTCCATTGGATCCCTCAGAAGGAGGTAGGTATGTGGAACCTGCGATAGATAATATTCTTATAGAAGATGTGAATCAACTATACAAAAATACCATGTGAAAATAGGATTATATAAACCCAATTGCAGATGGTATGCTAATTTGGAGGAGTATTAGTTCTTGTGCTTCAAACTATGACACAGGACTGGAAATCTGGAAGCAACAACTACATGCATTATCTACCAAGAGGTGTGCCATAATGACACACAGGCCAAGATGGGTTGGTACAGAGGTAATATAACCTCTTACTTTTTATGGTTTGAATGATTTAGAAGACTTTTTAATGAAGTATGAGTTAAAGGTTATGGAAAATTAGATATTACCAACATTAGATATTGCTTTAAAAGCTACACCTGCAATATGGTGGGGTACACACAAGTTAAATATCAACAATTGGTTTCAGTGCAAACTATCACCGCACATCATATTTGGCACATAACAAGAACATAGATATGAGGATAAATACGAGGGATTTGGACAACCTCAAGAACATGTAGAGAAGTGCACAGTTCAATGGAGATTAGTACCACCAGAAGAATGGCCACACCATTTTATTCACACACTAGAAGGAATTCCGAAGAACTGGTACACATAACAAAAACAACACAAAGAAACTGTTAACTAGGAAGAGATACAACAAATATTTGTAGTTACATTTTCCTTTGAGCATGACATACCAAGTATTGATACAACATTGAAAGTGGTAAGAGACAGGATGTATAAAGAACCAAAATTTGAAATTTTCCCAGCATATCAAAAGTAGACTAAACAAATAGTGAAACAACTATGACACTGTTATCATATCACAAAAGAAGAAGATCTACCAGAATATAATCCACACAACATGGAGATCCCAAGGTGAAAGGGAAGTAGAAGGTCCCCATATAGATTCAAAATATTATGCTACACCATTAAAGATAAATAGGGTAAACATTGGAACTATAGAAAACCCAAAGATGGACAATATTGGAGACTATTGGGATAATCAGACAGTAGAAACGATCACAAAATTATTGCGCGAATACAATGACTTATTCCCAACAACATTCTCAAATATGAAGGGGTTACAAGAAGAGATAGGAGAGATGAAGATCCCTTTGAATCTAGAAGCAAGACCTATCCAACATAGACCTTACAAATTGAATCCAATATACTGATATAATTCAAAATGCCACTTCTGTGCATCCTTGATGTTGGCCCACTTATTCATACATCTGCCAACCCATTTTGATGGAGTTATTCTCAAAAAACAACTTTTTACTTGGAATACATGCCCTGTTGCATAGGAAGAACACGTACATATGCTAGCTGCATACCTGAAATCCCGCGTACATACACTTGCTGCACTACTAAAATCACACATGTACTCTAAAAAGTGACAACATAAAATAAAATTCATGCTTTCCGGTGGAGTTTATGGGCTATATTAGGTTTTACAACCATCTTACCTCCTGTATCCCTTCTAACAATGAATTAACCATCATTTTCTCATATAAATAGGGCCCTAGGGGGTCATTTGGATATATCAAACTAGAGACAAGAGAACTCTGCCAAATTTTCTCCCTTGTTCCTTAAGCCTTATGTATTTTTCTCTGAGTTTTATCCTCATCATTCCCTTCCATCCATATTCCTTATACCATCCATCCTTTCCCCTTGTATTGGCATGTTGGTGGTGAATATTTTATTAGGAATATTTCACATGGAGACACAGTAGAGGAACCTACGCAAGTTTCATGGAGCAGATCCAACAAAGTTCAGGTTGTAACCTCCAATTTTGTTATTAATACAAGATAAAAGTTATTATCCCAGATATTATGTTTATGTGTTTATGTTTGTGAATATTTTCATGAGTAACTAACTCCTTAGATAATCTTGATAATTAAGCATATGTTGTCTTAGATTGTTCTGTAAGCATTGTTTCAGGCCAACTTTTGGAGGAGTCCTGCAGTCTCGAAACATACAACAATCAGAAGGGATCGACATCAGTCTTAAGGACTTAAGGTACACATTTCTATCTTATTTATCTTCCCTTAATTATAATAATGTTGTGTGTGGTTTGGGATATAATAGAATATTTTCTGTCTTTTAGGGTGTCAAGGATCTATCTAGTCACTAGACCCAGATTAGGGGGATTTTCCCCATAGAAAAATTGGCGACTCCACTGGGGAGTCTCTCTAGGGTATTTTTTAGGATATCTTTTATTTGGATTGAATTCCTATTTGTTTAAGTTTTTTGAGTCTTTTTGGGTCTCTGGTTTCCTTATAGGTGCTTACCAGAGTTTCTAAGTTGAGTGCCCTGTCTGAATATTTTTCTTTTTTGAAAATTTTCAGCAGTGTACATGCCCTGTTATATACCTAGCCCACGTACATACATGTTCTTCATTATATAAAACCATCGTACATAGACATGTTGATTCTGCTAAGCATGCATCTCTGTCATATAGAAGAGTTTTTTCAAAACAATTTTCGTTCCTTTTAGGAATATCTTGACTTCTCAGGTCTTCTTGAGTTTTTCTAGGGTCACTATTGACTGTGTTTGGCTAGGTTCAAGGCTCATATTATCTTGGAGCTTGTAAATAATCCTTTTGTTTCTTTATCTCTTTTTGTTTTTTGTCAAGGTTAAGGGTGAACTTGTGAGATTTAGGTCCTCTTGTGGATTCCAGTGAATCCCTGCTTTCAAGCAGTGGTTTAGGGTCTGTGTCAATCTTTGGTCTGTCATCTGTTTCCCTTGATTATTTTTTGAAAAATAAAAAAAATATAGTTACTTGCTATTTTCATTTCTAAGCATATAAAAATCATTTTTTTTTGTTGTAGTTCATTAACTACATTTGCACTTTACTATGCATGTTTGTTTGGTGTTAGTAGCTTAGGATGTTTTGTTATAAAAGAAAAGAGTTATGATTCCAAAGTTCCTTTTAGGATTTTTCCTTGAAAGTTTTAGTAGTTTTCATTTACATTTTGAAATGAAAAAGCATTCTAGGAAAAATTGCATTCTAGGATCTTGGTCTCTATTTTGAAAAATTTTCACCTTCAAAGTTAAAAAGCCATTTTTTTTTCCAGTTGTAGAATGTAGTTTGGTTTCTGCACAATGTTCTAAAATATTATTAAATCTTCTCTTTCATATCTCAAGAACACCATGAGTTTCACTTTCATACCCTCTAAAAAATCAATGATTAATGCTAAAATCAACTACACTTTTATGTTTATAAGGTACACCAAGTAGTCTAGGCTTTAGGGCCTTGAAATAGGTGTGGAGAGAAAACTCTTCAAGGCCACTTAAATGAACTTAAGAATCTTTTATAGGGAGTGTAAAATTCTATTTTCATAAGAGTTAGTCGAGACCCCCCTATAACACAGGGGCCAAACATGAGGCCGCGTGAGGAGAGGTAGAGGAGATAACCCCTCCAAAGCTGAACCAAACGTAGTGTGGATCATATATCGAGGTTCATTATTGGGATATTTGCTGACCACATTTGAATATGGAGCATCGTGGACCTCAAATCCATTCAAGATACTCAGTTGTCTTTCAAACCATTTTCCTTCGGTACCATTGAAAGGCTTCAGTCTTTGTTATCCTTCTCATCGTGATCAAACTGACTGTCGACTGTACCCACCTAGTAACTGACTACGAGATGGGAACCTAGTTTCATTTTGTTGGGACTTACACAGGTGACTGCGGGGGTATATCGCGGTACCTAGGTTAGACATTGGATCTCACTTTGCAGAGTATACCTGGAGGGTGTTTCTTTTTTTGAGTTACACTTGCATCGATAAGTTTCTCTAGTGTCGATTGGAATCACTGTTCTTCCTGCCAGTCAATTGATTGCTTGATTTTCCTTTAGGGAATTTTTAGTGTGTTCTGTGTGTTTGTTTCTAGGTTAACCTTAGAGTGTCGGTTGATCATTTCACAAGGTGGAAGATCAAAAACTTCACCATTCATGTAGGCTTTAGGTCTTGTCGCCAGTTACTTTGGAGCCACCTCTGCCAACGCTAAGGCGAAGGATTGATCAAGAGGGTTCTTTTGAAGCGAATGCGCCACCAGAAGTTGTGTCCGAGCTTGCTCCTCGAGAATACTTTCCTACACCAGAGGAGACTAGAATTTCCGACCTTGAAGCTGAAGGCTTCATGACTGCAAGCCCTCTGATCATTGATATTTCAGTGCCAATCCTTGTTCAGGTAGTCCCTCCCAAGGTGACTTCTCCTAATCATCATTTTTTTAGACGAATGGATATGGAATAAAATAACACTACTTCTACTGGGAGTCCTCATACTCCAATCCTGTTCATAGATGGAGGGGGGTTGTACCTCCTCCTCCACCTTCACCTACAAGGAATACTACTAACCTGACACCTACAACTTCTGGTAGTGGAAAAGTCCCTACAACGACTACAAATACTATTCCTAGTATACATAATCACTCCTTTTACATATGGGATGTCCATAGCTCGCTGGAAAGTGGCCCCTACGTTCATCAAACCAAAAGGCATTTTGTCATACATGAACGTACCCCATGGTGTGGTGAAAGCAGTTTTTTCCCTGTCTTGTTCATTCATGATGATTTGGTTATAACCAAAGAACCCATCTATCATAGACATTCAGTTTGATCCAACAAATTTCTCTAACACATGGTCCATTTTAGGCAGCGGATAATTATCCTTGAGAGATGACTTATTTAAGTTTCGAAAATCCACACACAATCTGATTTCCCCGCTCTTTTTCCTGATCGGGACCATGTTTTCTACCCAGTCCGAGTATCTTAGAGGTACGATTATTTTCACGTCTAACAATTTCTTAACTTCTTTTTCGATCACAGGTAACAAAATGGGGTTAATTTGTCTAAGCTTTTGCCTAAACGGTTTGACCCCAGGTTTCAAGGGTATCTTGTGATCAATTATGGAAGTATCATACATTCTTAACTCATTGTAAGACCAAGCGAAAACATACTTATACTGTCTGAGTAGGTCTTTATACTTAACTTTCATTTCGAGAGGGAGTAACTTGGATATTTTTACCACTCTGGATTCTTTTTCAGTTCCTATATCGCAGTCCTCCACTTCTTCTGGTTGGGGATGCAAAGTGGATTTTACGGGTATGTCGTTCTGATCAAAAAGTCTCTCTAAAGGAATTAATCCTTTCAAAATCTAGTTGTTCTTAAGGACCAGCATACGATGATCCACAATTTTTTCTCGGAAGGTTTCAGGATCTTCCCCCTCTTGCATGATCCACATCGGGTCATTTTGATCCTCTTGGTCTGCATGAGTTTCAGAGAACTCACCCACTGCTGCAAGAAATTTCTCAATTTGTTCGTCATCTTCAAAGACCTGCTAGTGTCGGATATTGTCTGGTATAGAGGGTTTGTATTTGATTTCAATGTGGTACTTCAGTTTGAAGGTTGTGGGAGGAGAGAAGGTTGAAGCTGCCTTTGCCAATGCATCAGCATGTAGGTTCTCTGTGTGAGGGATAAAATGGACCTTTACGGATGAGAAAAAGTTTTCCATGATATCCCAAGCACAATTTCTGTATGTTCTTAGTCTGGGATGCTTGGCTTGGTACTGTCGGTTTATTTGTTTGACTATTAGCTCTGCATCACCATAAAACTCCAAGTTACTTATATTTAGCTTTTTGGCAGCCTCTAATCCTAAGATCAATGCTTCATATTCACATACGTTATTAGTGTAATCTATGTCCCACTACAGTCGGTAGGAGAAAGGAACAATGAATTTACCTTCGGGAGCCAGTAAAAGCACTCCTGCACCTGCCCCTTCAGAAGATAAAGCACCATCAAAATACATTTTCCAGACTCTGGTGTTACACAGATCCTCTATCATGTGACTTGAATCTTCTTGCTTTATATCGATTTCCTCCGGACAACCATCCAACCCGTCATCAAAAGACAAAATGCAGTTTCCCAGATCTTGGTTTGCAATATAAATAGGGAAGTTGTTTGGGTTTTGAGGGTCACTGACTGTATATGCTAATCTTGTTTCTCTGTACAACCAAGTGAACTGACCACCGAACATAGGGATTGTGGCATACGTCATGTCCAACTATAGAGAACCCCCCAACTTGGCTCCCCATGACCTAGATAACAACATGCCATACTTAGGGGGAATATCTGCGATAACCACATCCATCAGGATACTCTTAACCGGGACCTGCACCAAGGTAACTACCAGATATTTTATCATTCCCATACACTTAACCCTTCTCGAGTCAAAAGAGTACATATTTCCATAAGGTCTTGTGATCTGGAGACCCAACTTATCCATTATAATCTTAGGCATAACGTTATGGGAAGCTCTGGAGTCTAACATGCAATTATGCAGCAACTGATCGTACACATTCAGAGTGATGTAAAAGGGAGCAATGGTATCTTTGGACCCTTGAAAATGGGGACCAAAGGTGATGTTAGGTTTATCATCTTCCAAGTTTAAAACATCAGACTGGCTTTCTAGCTCAGAGACACCCATCGCTTTGGTAATTTGCTTCCGATAAACGGGGTTTTTCGCTAATTCTACCAAAGGGATTGGTATCTTAATTTTGTTTAACTCATTTTCAAAACTGAAAGCTCCACTCACCTTGTCTGCTTCTTTGGTTGAGACTTCCGCATCTTTCCTTTCAGACTTATTTGTCTAGACTGCTTTATCCCTCATGGTCCTGGTTGAAGACGTAACTTTATTTACTGGTTCGGTTTCTTGTGTTTGGGTTTCAACTTTTTTCACTTCGGACTCTTGAGTGCTTACTACTTTAGTTTTGTTGTTGGGTAATAAGGTCTCTTCTGAAGGAGGTTCATAAGCTTGACCTCTTTGAAGGATTTTCTTGGGTTGAGTAGTTGAGGTGGGCTTACTCTTAGATCTTAGGTTGTACTTTGGTTGAAACTCAGCCATCATCATCTCAG